>SRMA01026033.1:0-13264 GCA_007224835.1 Danionella cerebrum
AATAAGTAGTATTCCCACATCTCTGTTCTGAAAATCTACGCGCCACTGGATTAAACGCGGTGCAGGCACCCCGGAATACCCGTGTACACTGCCTTGAGCTGTGCGCTTGTTGAACTTGCTCACCACCAGCTCCAAGAAGCTGCTGAGTGACTTTTTAAATTATATATTATGGCGCCGTTGTTCTAAATAAAAGTCCTTTGTGGCCTTGAACTATAATAGGTTGTAAACATTTTTTAGTTTATTTTCGACAAAACCTTTTATTCACATTTAGGTCAAGGAGCTGGTGGGGTTTTCCATGTGTCACCCAAAGGGTTCTGATAAATTCATGTCTACTGCTCCAGAACCTGCACCACCTTTCATTCATCACCTTTTCTTCAACAGGTAGGTGTCTCCTTCATTTGGCTCAAATGTCCCAATGAACTTTAACATTATTGAATCCTTATGAAATGCACTGTAAAAAAGTATCTCTTACCACTTTAACATAAACTAGGATTTTGGGGGTGAGTTCGGTCTTTAAATTTAGAAGCTGGACTCGTTAGAAGACTCATTACCTTAATTTAACACAAAATCCGGATCATTATCCTAATGATGCATGTGGAACATTCAGTTTTCTCCTCTCAGTTTGGGCTGACGTCATCCCCTGTGTTATTTTAAGAAGCTGTTTTGGCATTTCTCTGAGTAAGATAGGGAATTAGTTGGGTGAAGATGAAAAGGCAGCTCTACAGGGCTCTGACTTCAGCAGGTGAAGGAATTCTGTAGACTTTAATAATACGACACGCGTTACTCGTGATCAGATTCCTCTTCAAAGCAAACGATAAGATCGGATTAATCCTCATCTGCGTGGCCTCGCAGGGTCTTTGATAAGAACTCAAATAAATCAGATCAGGCATTTGCTGCCTCCAAGATACGATTATGAAGATAAAATCTGTTTTTATCTGACACGGTTTGGACAATAGTTTTCTGACGTATAGCGGATTTTGATAGCAGTCGCCATGTGACCTTTTAGTTAATGTGTACTTGGAAAAGCCAATTTTAGCTTGACCCACTTACAACAATGTAACCACTGGTTTAAGTAACATTTGAAAAGTGATCACAAGCAATCTTGAAAAATGTTCAGAGCTCCAAAAATGGTTAAAGAGTTTTGAAGAGTTCACACTGCATAACTTGAGCCCAGATTAAAACAGGTTTTGAGAAATCGCACTCAACTGCCTGGAATCGCAGGGGAATGCAAGTTGCTGAGGAGAGACAAAGACAATTTCCACAATGGTTTAAAATGGCAATTTTTTGGTCTATTTTGATCCAAAAAATGAAAAAAAAAGGGCGTGCCCCCATTTTTCGATAATAATTCCAGTCTTGAGCTTCAGTCCATCACAGGTGACCTGTTTTCAAAAAAATCTCTTGCGAGTGTTTCGGCTTTAAGGACAGACAAAGTTCTCTGTGATTTTTCTGAAGTCATGCTGTGTAAAATACTGTCGCTGATCTATCATGCAGTGTAAATTCCGCTGCGACTGGATGCTGCCCTAGACAGTCGTGCAGTGTGAAAAGATCCGTGACACGACCACACTGAAAATCGCGCAGTCGGATCACAGCTTAAGATAGAGGAGGATAACAATTGGCCCCTTTTCACAGTGATGTCAAAACACTTCCATAATAGCACAGTCATCTCTGGGTGTGTTCCTTGTTTAACATCATTAACTTTTAATACGTTTATCTAACAAAACATACCATCCCATATACAAAAACTTTATAGTTTGTTGTCTGTTTAACTTTATTTCACAGAGAAACCAACGTTAGCTTTAAGCTAACAATAAAATAACTTGCTTTCATATTTAAATTGCTCATGGATGAATTTATTTCCCTAGACACAAAACGCTTAGAGTCCCATCTGTGCTGGAGATAGGCACCAGCAGACCTTCGTGACCCCACAAAGGGAATAATTGGGTTGGACAACGAAAGAATGAATGAATGATGCATCGTAAGTTTGTTTGTTTAAACCAAAAAATATAAAAACTATTAACATTTTTGAAACCTAAACATTATATTTGAAAATCAAACACTAGGTGGGTCACATCATCACACACACCAGTGCGCGTAGGGACTTCTAAGGGTTAACAATTAATAATAAAACATCTGAATAGTATTATGAACTAAAACTAATTTGGCACATTCAAGAGATGCCAGGTGCCCTTTAGACACAACCAAAAAATAATAATTGCTCAACGAGAAATAATACAAAACAAAATCAACCAAACCACTTGTTTTATAATAATAATAAAAAATAAAAAAACACCTAAAGCATCACAATAATAAACATAAAACCAGGTAAACAAAACAGTGCCTAACCTAATAGAAATTTATTTATAAATACAAGAAATAAACATAACCTCCAGAAAAAATACCAAATTTTCACATTGAGGAAAAATGTAGAATTTTTTCCTCTGAACCTGATTAACTGGTAATTTTGTTTTGTACTTTTAGCTTTGTCTATATGTTTATATTTCCATTAGAGGATTCAGAACGTCAGATAAAGTGGCTGAAATTCATCCTAGCTTTACGAAAATATGGATTCACCAGTTCACTGATATTTCTATGACATTTCAGTCTGTTAACATCTCGCCTAGAAACCGAATATAACTCAGATCAAACCACCCGAGAGTTTTCCAATGGGAACCATCCCTTTAAGTTGGTTCTTTAAGCAGGAGCACTCTAGGATGAAGCACCCATGTTTAAGCCGGCGGAGCGAGCGTTCATCTGTCATGTCCGGCCATCAGCCGCAGCTTCAGATGTGCTCGTCCCCTTTGGCACATTGTTTCCTCGGCCGAAGGGAAGGAGACTGAAAGAGTGGCTCATTAACAATAGCAAAGTAAGCAGCTTGGCTCAGATGCGGCGAAAAGCTGGTGGAAAAGCAGATTTCTACGAAGAAGCCCGAGGGGGAAGTTGTGCTCCAGTAAATTCTCCTCCCCACAGATCTCTGAGATCTTATTATAGAGCAGCCAATAGCACACATCATACCCTTAACCTTCAAAAACTGTCCAAAGTCATGCTACCGAGCCTCGCCTGCCTTTACACGGGCTCTGCCAAAAGCGACATGCTTTCAGAAGATCTCAAGGTGGGGATTTAATGAATGATGAGTCAAGGGTTAAAAAGAATTCAACTTTGTTCCTCTTTATTTGAGCAGCTCAATTGACAAGGGGGGGGGGGGGGGTATGAAGGGAGTAAAATAACGTTGTGTTTAATCCTGCATCAATAATTCATCCTCCGCAGTCCAGCAGGATATACATTGAAGTTCCTGACACCAAACACAGAAGCTGGGGTGTTATTGACTGTGTAAATTCAGAGACGTCCTAAAGTGGTTAGACCTTTGCAGCTTGGCATTTTAAAAAGATCTTGTTCGTGCTGAAATGGGGGATTCACCAGTTAAACTGAGACGCTCGTAACGTTGCTACATTGACAAGGGGTTGGATGAGAGTCTCTTATATTTTTTAGAGCTGAAAGGAACATAGACAGCAAAGCAGTGCTTCATTTGTTCATCTGCAGGGCGCCGTACAGAAAGGTCAAAGGTCGGGAGTTTTTTTCACCACTTTACACAAAGTCTTAATCTCACACATTGTTTGGAGGATGGTTCCTGTGAAAGTTTCAGAAATTTTACGGCTATAATTTGGTGCATTTTAAAGGTTAAAAAAATAAGTCAGTGTTGGCGCTACTTCAACTTTTTAGTTCATTTTCTTGGTTAAATCTTGGGTTACTGATTAATCTTGGCTTATTTCAGATAAAAAGGGTCCTGAAGCCTCATGTGAATGTTCAGGTTGAATACATCAACAGTGGCATTATTGGCAAAAAAAAAAGTGTGTGTGTGCCCCCCTAAATTATCAACATTCATCCAGGGTATTTTAAAAATCACAAATTTCTGATTCTTAAAATACTGATTGTAGTAAATTATGAAATATGGTGTATGGCTTGATTGGGGCCATAATGGAGCATTTTAGAGTGAAGTTAATAACCATTTTCTGGTCAAAACATATTTTAAGTTTTGGCACTGACAGCCGATAAAGGTTTTCTAGAGATCCCTAGAGCCAGTCTGAAATCTAAGGGTCACAGAGCTTATTCTGTGGTTGCCCCTAGGCTTTGGAATGATCCACCTCTAGAAATTCTTCTATCAACTAATATTATGACTTTAAAAACTAGGTTAAAGGCTTAGTTATACTTAAAGGCCTTTCTAAATTGTTATTGGTAATTTTTCTTATTTTATTGCTGTTTCCCCTGTGAAAATAAATTTGACTTACACTTTGTGACCCTGTATCAGTCAGCTGCATACAAAGCAATGTATTTCAGCAAAGGTGGACAAAGACATATTTTGACAAAAAGACAGTCGTAGCTTTTCCACAATATGACAGACGTGGCCGCTTATGGAGTATCTCAGTATTAGCTGTTAACAAGTTGGTAGCTTGGATTTGCACACTGAACTGAATTGCAATTTGAAATTTGTATTTGATGACTTCAAAGTTGACAGCGTCTTCTTCTTTGGGTTGCAGAGTAAACAGCTGAAGAAATATGTTTTCTCTGTCGTCTCATTTAATCACATATTTTTGTTGAGATTTGGCTCATTGTTGTATTCACTATTTTTACATCAAGTAATTCATTTATCGCGTGTCTACCCAATGACACAGAAGGTGGCGCTAAGAAGTGTCTGTTGATCTGTAGAAAATGATTCAGAAATGCTAGAGGATATATAACATTAGCCTGACACTACCGCAATACTATGATAGGTTCAACCTTCGACGCTCCACATAAGCTTGTGATTCTAGGCTTATTAAAGTCATCAAACCAAAAAAATAAAATAAAATAGTGAAATACATGTTTCAACTCTTACAAGCACGGGGCCTTCTGAGTGTTGTTTGCTACTTTATAATTGAATCTAATAAATTACCTTTAAAACAGTTTTTTGTGACAATGCATAATATCATGTTTTTAGTAGTACTCAGTTTTTTTTGTTATTTTTTCATTACATTACATAGTAATTGTACAAAAACTTTTGCATTTAGTTAATTTTACAGCACAAATCTCATTAATTAAACACAAACCGTTTTTATGTTTTATAACAAAAATGAAGTGTTGAGACAAAATTAAAATTCATAAATCCTCCAAAAAAAAGCATCGACAAGGCCAAAACAATGTGAAAATTGTTTTAAAAATAAACACTGTTCCAAGCACTTGTTGTTCCATTGTGCCTTTTTGCCAGAACTTAAAAAAAAACACATGCCATATCACAGGTTTTGTACTTCCAAGGGTTCTCCCGTCTTTTCAACACTTGACACTTATGGCACTGATTTGGGGTCTGTAAAATGGAACTCAAAGACCATTCATTTTCCAGCCCAATTATTCCCTTTCTGGGGTCACAGGGGTCTGCCAGTGCCTATCTCCAGCGCACATTGGGCGAGATGCGGGGGAACACCCTGGAAAGTACATTGCAGAAACTGAAAGACAATTACTTTGCAAAATATGTCATAATTCTTGTAATGTTTGTTTAAAAACAAAAATATCCAAACGAATAACCTTTTTTAAACCTACACATTATATTTGAAATAAAAATAAACAATAGCTGGTTTGAAATACCATACCATTCTGAAAAGATACGCTAGAAGCTGGAATTGTGTTTCCTCTCATAATTCCCTTCCAGGATCCCTCTCTCCTGTCTCTATCATCTCCAGCTCTGTGTGTTAGTATGGAAACCCAATCACATTTTTATTTGTGAGAGTGAGGAGGCCTTGGAGTAGAGTGAGGAGGCTTTGGACTTCAGCGAGCGCAGAGGTGAAGAGAAGAAATGAGAGAAGCACTTTGTTTGTCGGCTCTTGTGCTCACTCAGCTTGGCTGCAAACTGAAAATGCACTCAGAGATGGGGGAGGGGGTGCGGGCGTCCTGATGATGAATGCTTTTGGGTATTTGGGGGTTGAGAGAAAGGAGAAGGACAAGAAGATACAGATAAATGTGCTTTATGCTACAATACTGCGCATGGCTCATCTTAAAGAGACAGCTCAACTCAAAAAATGAGAGTTTTATGAGTTTTCCTTCTCGTTTTTTACAGTTGAACAAATGTATTAAGAAGGCTGTGAATGAAAAAGTTTTTGCAAAAAAATCCCATTTCCTTTTAAAGCAAATTTTATCCTCTTTCTTATTTTTGTGGAATAGATGTGGAATAAATGAAATCTTACATATTTCTCATGTTTGCTACATGTAGCTTGTTTTACTATTCCTTTAGTGCAGGTTGAGAAGCTTGTTTTAAAATAATGAAGTTAGGTATTGATTTTGTTTAGAATAAGATAATTATTATTTCGGTTTTTAGCCGCTTCCGCCACGTGTCAATGGCAGAACCGCTTTTGCAGGAAAATAATGAAATTTGGCACACTGAAACAGTTATACATTATGACCAATGTGACCAAGTCTGGAGTCTCTAACTTAAACTCTATAGCGCCACCATTACTCCAAAGTTGCATTAAAGTTTATGCTAATATTTTTAGAACGGTATGGTCTAGAGACAAAATTCTTGTTGTTCCTTAATGCTTGGCTCAGGCAAATTCCAATGAACTATATGACGTCATTGTATGTTATGCTAATTAGCCGCCATTTTGAATTATATTCAAAACCTACTTTTAGGAACTCTCGAACCGATTATCAGATTTACACCAAATTTTTTCCAGATCCTTTTCTGAGCATGCTGACTAAACACTATGGAATTCAAGATTATTCTGGAATTCAAGTTGAAACTCAAGGGAACCTGCAGCGGTTGAGGCTTGTTGCTTTTTAAAGCTTATTTAAAATAAAATGAGTGAAAGCTGTATTTAATCCTTAGAAATTAAATAGTCTTTTTGATAACTTTTTTGCTACTTTACAAATTTATCTTTTAAATTACTTTAAAATGTTTTTTTTTGTGGCAAAACATTATTATATATTTTTTTACTATGAGCCCAGTTTCTTTTTTGACATTCTTTTCATTACATTGCGAAATAGTTGTGAAAAAAATGTGAAAAAAAGGCAAACCTCTCCAAAACCTTACACACTGTCCCAAGCATGTTTTGTGCCAGAACTTTCCCATATCACAGGTCTTGTACTTGTTTCTCCCTCTTTTCACCACTAGATGGCATTGATTTGGGGTCTGTAAATGAAACTGAAAGACGATCGGACATTTTCAAATATCAATCATTATTCACAAACTCGTCAATGCTTTTTAAAAACCATTTTACTCAAATCCAAACAGTGAAGGAGCAGATTTCTTTTTTTTTTTCAACAAAACCCCAAAACGAGATACTTTCAACCTTTAGTTTTTGGTTCAGCGACTAATGAAGTGCATTTGGGATTTCTCAAATGTGTGAGTTGTTTGCAGCATGGATTTTATTACAGTCTATTTTTATGGATCTGCTGATTTGTCAAATTAAATAACGTTCACACAGAAATGTATCAAGTTTTTTTTTACATCAAAAATGGATAAAAATACTCAAGTAAAGTACCAAGTAGTACATGAAATACTAAAGTACATTAACAAAGTGAGTATTATTACATTAAAACACTAATTATTGTAATGTAGAATAAAATAAAGATTTTAAACTTTACCACATCACATCTATCGTTCATAATCCAAACAAACTCCAAAACCCAAAGATTAAACCGCACAATAACTTTATCCTGAACATCATCAAGAGCTACTGACAAAAACACACTCCACACCAACAGAAAACAGCTTCCCATAATGCCTTGCACTTATGATGGGCTTTTAACGGTGCCATTAATATAATATTTCTACATGCGCAGAGAGCATTATGAATGCAGCATGTTTTAAACGTTTGTAATATGTCCCATCTGTGCATATGTGCTGTACACTAGACTTTGTAGCATTGCTGGGTTTAGACATGATTGTCGAAATGTTATCTAAATACCTATCTGTGACATTATTTAGAAACCAAACACAAATGTCAGGCTCCCTCGGACCGGAGCTACAAGCTTGTTTCCTGCTTTGGATAATCCACAGTTTGTTTGGATAATGAGCGATAGATGTGGAAATGTATGTAAATGAGGAAGGAGACATAGGGGGATGTTTTGCTATTGTAAATGCGCTCTTTTTCCCATTGATTGGCTTTCATTGCGTACATCCACAGCACATTTCCACATACGTTCTCCCACTCAAATTTAATACATGAGACCCCTTGAGTTTTCCATATGACAAAACAATTTTCACTGTCTCTTACTGACCAAAATGGCTTGCTACATCTGGCGTTTTAATTTTTTTTTTAACTGTGTTTGTGTGCAAAGACTATAAAATAGAAAAATACCAGTGTCCATGTGGACATGGCCTTAGATTAACCATTTAATAACTTCGATATGGCTACCCCCTTCAGTGGAGACTTTTATCCATCAAGGAGTAAACATGCTCTTGAAATATTACCCTCGATGGTGTTTAAAACTTTAATATCCCTCATGAAAGTCTGGAGTCTCCTGTGTGAACATCATCCTGGAGAGAGCGCTCCACATTAAAGCAGTGTTTTATGTCTGAGCTGCGCACTCCACAGAGCTATAAAAGTGCAAAACCAGAGCTGCATTAGAGCCAGCGTCCAGAAGCACAGCAGTAAATACCAGCAATCTCAGAGCAAAGTGCTGAGCGCTCAAGAGCAGGTTCATGACTCTGCTCACACTCGCACAATCAGAGACTGCCTCAGAGCGTTTGGCACAGCACAGAGCTTCCCAGAGGAAAGAACACATGCTCAGCAGTCACTTGTCAAGAACTCAAGGGAACTTGTTGTGTGCGTGTTGCGGCTGTTGCCTATTGGAACTTTTATATACAATTCAAGGTAAATGGACTGGCGACTTGTCCTCGGTGTACCCCAGCCTCTCGTTCGATGTGCGCTGGAGATTTGGCCCCCGAAAGGGATTTAGCGGGAAGGAAAATGAATGAACTTCCCAATTCACAGCTATTCAGATTCAAATAAGCTGTAGAAACATCTCTTAGATGATCAGTCCATGAGCAGCAGAATAGACCCAGCTGCAAACAAAAAATAGGAACAAAACCAATGGCAAAGAAAGGCCTGAAGACCCAGAAAACACAAAACCAACAAAGGAAAATGAGACGATCATGTCCCTGTCCCTTCGGTGTCATGTTTCCCCCATGTGCTAATTATATTTACACATGTTGTTCCTCTTGTTAGCCTTGAGTCTCTTCTATTTAAGCTTACCACTTACCTCTGTTCCCTACAAGTTGTTGTGTTGTTATTGCATGTTTATTTCTCCAGCAATTCCTGTATTTGTTTGATTAAATTAAGTGGTTTATGCTACTCTGCCCGTTGGCGACACAAGTTGTGACAGGAAGCCTACCATCAAGATGTTTTCTATGGAACCATAGCATCTGAGATCTACTCCAGTTACAGACTTAAGCAGCCTGGAATGGGAAATGTTTGGGTTTCCACTGAAGAGATTTCTTGATCTGGATCCCCTGGGTGCCAAATGCTGGTCTTTTCATGGTCCTTATATCTTGGGACAATTCTGGCAACTCTGTAAGCTGTGGCTCCTGCACCTCTAGGGTTGGTTTTGGTTTCTCTAGCTGACCCTATCCAAGAGTCTCGTTGGTTGAGAACTCACCCTATTGTCGATTTACCCCAGAGTGAACTGCTGTAGGGAATCAATCAATATACTCTGAAGCCGTATATACCAGTGAACTTCCAGCTCCCTTCTGGCCCACTGACCATGCGGGCTAGTCATAACATCCTGCAACCTTGTCGTTTTCCCCCTACTGGATCTCTAGCTCTGAGACACTACATTGACCCCCCCCCCCTAGATCAGGGGTGTCATACTCTATTTCTGGAGGCACAGTTTAGCTCCAACCTCAACTACACACACCTGCTGCAGCTCGTCAGGTTCTTTACCTCTGAGCAGGGTTGGAAGTAGGCCCTGCAGGAACACTCCTGCCCTAGATCCTCTTCAGGGGGTCATCACCTTGCCTGCGCCACTTGTTCGTCTTCCTGTGGCAGTGGCTGTCTGGATGGCTAGCATTCATCGTTGCCATGGGTCTCGATCCTGCCCTCATCACAACAATCCTTCACCTGTGGCTTCTCTGTGATACCATCCAAGATGCAGAGGCAAGTCAGGCATTTGGCTCCATAAAAGACCTTCCAGCTGTGAGGGAAAGACTCATTGAGAATGCAGACATTCCTTGCCCCAAAACCTCCAAAGTTGGTTGGATGGGGGTGAAGTCCTAACCATGTTTATTTGTCCCGTAAGTCATGTATTTCTCTAACCTGTATGTCCGCTCTAGTGTCTATATTAATACGTTTTTAGCCATGGTCTGTATGATACTGGATTCTGATTCGCACAACAGACTGAAATTATACTTGATGTTCCATCTTATTTCAGGACCACAATATCTGCAGCAGTTTGATTGTGCTCCCACTGTTAACAAGGATAACAGAAACCATCAAGAAGGATTTGAGAAAATCTCTGAAGCACAAACAGTCGGTGCATGACACGTGCAAGAAAATAGGTAGCGGTTAACTACTTTCTGGCACCTCAATAAATCACAGCTGACCACCCCCATTTTCACAGTCCGAAAGTGAGATGTAAATCACCCTGCTGGGCGTTCTGACAATTTAAAATAATCTATTAGCCCTACAGCCCTACTCTTATGTAAAAAACTTTTAGTCTAAACACAAACCTGTTCATCTGTTTATTTCCATACAATGCAGCACTTTCTTGTGCTGAACATGTTTTTCATAAGAGAGAGAGAGAGAGAGAGAGAGAGAGAGAGATCCTGTTTTGATAAATGCTTTAGGCAAACTCTGGAGCTATCAAACACAACGAACCTCCTGCTAGGCTCATCACACTCTAAGAAAAGACAGAGAGCCTGAGGAGAAAGCATTATTTAAATGAGTAATGAGTCCACAAAGCTTTGGTTATAACTGCAATTTTTCTGCACGTAAACACCGAGTTTTTATGTAATCATGCATTTTTGAAAACGTTCTGGGTTTTCCTAAATGTTAGAGGTGGAGTTTGTCATTGTCTTCTCACTCTGTGCTTGGAGTCATGATTTGTTTACTGTGTGTTGCTGTCTACTCTGCCATCATGGCTTACAACATACACAGGTTTATAAGCAGATGTTTCCTGTTGGATTCCCGAACATAGGCGATGTGTTTTTGCAAACTCATTGCTGAATACTCATTTAAAAAATGGAACAGAAAGAGCTTTACTTGCAAATTTCAAACAATAAGGCTGAGCAGAAAAGTTATGGTGGAGGATTAAAATAATGCGTTTGGTCACTCTTAGTCAACCTTGCAATTAGTGGCGTATCCTCATCCTTGTTGCCTACCCCTAGTGTAATAAATAGGAAACTCATTGTGTGGCCTGCAGCAATTTAGCTCAGATTCTCCTCCCGTTGTTTGTGTTCAGCAGTCAGCGATGGATTGGGGAAGACAGAGATGCATTTCCCCTATCCGCTCTCCCCCACAGTCAGCTAGATTTTCTACTTAATGGGCTTGAAAGTTGCAAATTGCAGCAAAATGGTGGTAGCAGGATAAAAAGTGTATTAAAGTATTGATCGGAGCAGGTCAATGGGGGACCGGAGCACTGCATCACACAGAAGAGAGCAGCGCTCATCAGATCTTTGATTCTCTCTGAATGTTTGTGTCTGCTATTGATAGATATGTTTCGCTATTGATTGGAGGATTTCTGAGGGGAAAGCGCTGTACTGTAGGTATTGATTACGATGCAATTGTATTGTTACGCAGGAAGCAATCCCAATAGAGAGAAGTCTGTCAGAAGGATTGATGCGTTCATCTAAAGGATGTTAAAGTTTCACAAGGAACTCACTGAGAGCGTGTTGTCTCTCAGAAAGAGCTGGTGGTTTGCACGTTATGGTGCATTTGGTGAATTCATCATGCAGAAATGTTCAATCTGTATGCGCTACTGTGCAGCACAGCTCCGCAAGCCCGAATCTGCTCGTGGAAATGCTGAATGTGCACCGGGTGCACCACATGTCTTGATACTGTAGACACATGATTATATTGCATTTCTCGCATCTGATGACATAAATAACTGCTGTTATCACTGGGAGAGGATATCTATGGGCGGCAGGCGATGGCACGGGTGAGAAGATAGACGTTTATGATGTTCAAATGATCCACTCTTTCAGCCAATTAAGTACAGAGTTATACTTCTGTAAATTAAATGTAAATAAATTGTGAATTTGTGCACTGGAGATGTTTGAGAAAAATCAGAATTGTGTTTTGGTGGTTTTCTCCGCTGCTTCTTTTACCCCAACATTTCTAAACCTGCAATTCAACAGTTTACTTGTAGATAGTATTATTTAGCAGAGCAAGCTAATTTAGTTAGTATGTGTGCGCCAAGTTAGCGTTCCTAAAGGCCTGTATGGCACACTGGAACTCTGTCGGCAAAAAGTGGTGAAGGGGTGGTTGTAGGTTTAGTGTATAAACATCAACGAGTGATTAAAAAGCATACACACCCTTTCAAAAATATGAATTTAATCAGTAGTACAAGGCTGAGTTTCAGGTTAATCATCAAACTTTGATCTTCAGTTGTACTCACGTTGTTTGAAGCAAAAATGAAAACACCCCGGAACTAAAACCTCCAAATCTAGTATTTTGTAAGAGCACCCTGATTTGTAAGGGGAGCACCAAGTCTTCTAGGCATGGAATGAACAGGTTGGCGACAGATTGTAGCATCTATCTTTCCATTCTTCAACTTCTCGTTTCAGTATCCCCCACAGGTGTCCAGATCAGGAACTAATCAGTCACCCTTCACCTTGTTCTTCTTCAGAAATGCAACAGTAGCTTTAGATGTATTTAATAATTTAGCTATTCTGACCTTCTCCGAATCAATCTGAATAGCTACTTTTGTAGCTTCTGGACTGCTTCGAGATGCTGATGTCACTTCACCTTCTGCTGAGTTTAAACTGGTGGCATTTTGTGAGATTTTGACCCATTTTTGGAGCCCATTTTCTCTCGCAGCTTCTATATGTTTGTTTTTATTGTTGAATGGTCTTAAAGTTACTCAAATGTGAACAGTCTCCGATGGTAGACTGACAGTTTGTCCAGGTGAAGAGAAAAGCGGGAGGGAGAGTCCTTCATTGGGGGAGGGAGGGAGTGTCCTTCAAGACAATTAGCCAATGGGCCGCGACTCATGTGTCTGTTTCATCGACCAGGACTGCCCGACACTGTTTGCTGAACAGTGTGAAAGGTCTAAAAGAGTTATTTGCAATATATATATATATATA
>SRMA01026033.1:13445-78148 GCA_007224835.1 Danionella cerebrum
GCTGTGGAGAAAGAACATGGAGCTACTCTAAAAGACATCACCCGGATTCCATTCTGTACTATTTTTGGACCCTGACTCAGTCACAAAATGTTGTCAGAACTTGAAAGTGAAAGTGAAAGTGAAATTAGACCCATGTATGACCCAAACAAAGTTTTTGTGCTCCATTATGTAACCTTTTGGTACCAAATTACATATACAGCAGTGAACAAAAACACTGTGAACTCAGTTGGCAGCCAGTGGAACTGTGGGGGAACTGGTGTCTTACTGAAAGGCTTCCTGAGCTAAGGATCAAACCAGCAACCTTCTGGACACCAGTCGATCTCCTTATGCACTAGACCACTGTTTGCTGAACAGTGTGAAAGGCCTAAAAGAGTTATTTGCAATTCAAAATGCAAAAATAATTAATTATTGACCCTAAAAATAAATAGAAATTCACTGTCCTTCTGATTATTTTATCAGATTATTGTATTTAGTAACAAGCCTTATTATAGCCAACAAATTCCAAGACTGCTAGAGCTACAAGCACCAAACTTTGCAAAGCAAAAAAAAAATGACATGACTGACCATTCCCTAGCCACCAAATTGTTTACCCTAGCAACCCCATTTTCAGAGCTTTGGTAAATATCTCAGCATTGGTAAATGATAAATACATGGGACTTGGTTACTAAAACCTACAGTGTCAAAGAGAGCATTATATTTTGTTCCTAACCCCTCCATAGCAGCCTGACCAATTTGGCACCTCACTGTTGCCATGGGGAACTTGTATTTAGTCACTACAGTCAGTGTTTTGCCTATAAAACTTTTAAAACACCACTTTTACCAACCAACATTAAGGTTTGTGCACCCTCTAGTTACTTTCAATTTTCACACTTTTGTACTCCTACTTAAGGACTTCTCCAGTGAACTTCTCCTTAACTTCTCCCTTCATTTAACACAGTGCAGGCAGCACCACTTACACTGGAATGAAAATGAATGAAAAGGAATCCTTTAACAAATGTAAAGATCTGACAGCATAACCAGCTGAAACTCTCTAATCAAACGTTTCTCTCCAGCACTTTCTGCCGGAGATCAACAGGGTGTGGTTCGATTGGCACCGGTGCTTCTGTAGGTCTGAATCTTCTGGATCTGCTGCAGTCAGTATTGCAGTGTTTGAGGCTGGATTCTGCAGTTGTCCACATCCTCATTATAGAGGAGGAGGACATCTCCCGTCAGCACTGAGTGGAGGGAGGAAGGTTGTAATGAGGATGAGGCCTGAAGCCGTTTGCTTCTGGATGAGCAAGATTCAGAGCTGCATGTTGACCTCGCATGCTCCCACAGTGGTTTTCATACGTTAAAATGAACTGTAAACATATGCTGTAGCTGGTAAGGGAGTCTGATGTTGGGCTTCTTTCAGAGAAGTGTTGTGCATAGTCCTGGGAGGATCTTATAAATATCCCAAAACCGCACTTCTTTCTCGTTCTTTTCCGAAACCCCAAAAAACTGCAGTAGTAAAGCCACTCCTGAAAATGGCTAATTCAATACTAATCAGAGCAACTACAGGCTCATCTCAATTCTCCATGTTCTTGGTAAACATATAGACAGGGTTTCCGAGCTCATCACAGCACAGACAAAGCTTTGGTGAAGATAATAAATTACATCGGATTAAACAATGATTCAGTGAAAAGTGTCTTGCTTTTACTAGATCGGACAATGTCGACCATAACATCCTTCAACAGACTGGAAAACTATGTTGTTCGTTCTTGAACAGTGATAAAATGGTCATATATTTAGAAGGAAGTGGTATCTATGTGAGCACTGGTGACTACATGTTGTAGTAGACACCAGTGTCAAGTGGAGTCCCTCAAGGCTCAATGCTTGCCCCTTTCCCATTTAACTTGTACATGCTCCCACAGGGTCAAATCATGAGAAATCCCAAAATGTCAAACCAAAGTTATGCTGATGACACACAAATCTCCTAAAAGGACTACAACTCCATAAACAACTTTCTTCATTTGAAATATGAAGATGGTAAACTTCAAGATGGTAATTAAAGAAACGGTCTTCTCACCAGTCTTCCCAAAAAGACCATTAGACATCGTCAGCTCTTTCAAAATGTGACTACTCGGATCCTGACCAGAACTACAATATCAGAACACATCTCATCAGGTCTCTCCGCTGGATGTCTATAACTCTCAGAACAGATTTTAAAGTTCAGCTGCTGTACATATGTCACAAAATACTTCACACAAATTAACAGATCTGCTCAGTGTATCCAAACCAAACAGACCACGTTAGAGCTACCAAAGGGTTCACTAAACAGGAAGAATCCTCTTTAGATTTACTTGCTGCCTGCAGATGGAACCAGATTCCAGGAGATCAAGGGTGCCAACAGTTTAAATATGTTTAAATCCAAGCTAAAACACCGTTTAAGTGTGCTTTTACTGACTGAGCAGCAATGTTTAAGAGTTTTTATCTTTATATATTATGGTTTTATGTGATTATATTTTATATGCCAATGTGTATGAAATGTGCTATACAAATAAACTTGCCTTATCTTCTTCCTTATCTTATGTTTTTTTTTTTTTTTTTTTTTCCAGAACCTTGACAAACACAAGCCATATCACTGGTCTTATCCTTCAAAGGGTTATCTCTTTTTTTCACCACTAGAGGCACTGATGGCAGCAATTTGGGGTCTGTAAAATTAAACTAATTGCACATTTTCTCACATTTTAATCTAAATGATCTTGCAAATTGTGTAACTCTTGAAGTGTTCGTTTAAAACCAAAAATATTCTAAAAAATTATATATATATATATATATATATATATATATATATATATATATATATATAGCATTTATAAAGGTGTAATATTATTTATTATTTTAAAAATAATAATTAATTTACACAATATATTTGCTTTGGCTTAGCAAATAAGGGATCAGGGATAATAATGGGAGCACCTCCACATGTATCTATGAACAGTTGGCAAAACAACTATTTCATCTCTGCATTTTAATCTATATCTTAATTTTCGTTTTTAATCCTTATGCTTTTATACGACTTGTTTTTATGCTGGATTTTAATAAAATGTATTTTAATTCATGTTCAATTGTTCTTGCTGGAAATGGTCAATTGTTGGCTTTCTATGCTTTATTTCTACTGCAATAATCCTATATTGAGCACTTTGAAATACCCCATGTACAAAATGTGATGTCACTAATGACAGCTGCCGTTTTGAAGGTTTAGTTGTATCCTTCTTTGCTTTTTTCGTCTCTTAATTTTGAGCATTCTTCCCACTCGGCTTGTTACGTTATGATTGTTCTATATTGGACCTCTCACAAGTGGCATTACAATCCACCTTTTTTACATGCATTTTGGAATATAGCATTAAAAAACCCTGGATGGAAACACCAAGAAGCGTAGGATAAAAAGAAAAATTGCGCATAAACTATGATAGAAAGGCATTTCCTGAATAAATCCAAATGCAATGCAATAGCAAAGCATTTTTCTGGCAGAACTGGGGCGGGATGGGGTGGCATTAATGGAGGGATTTTATTTCACAGCATCTGAAATTCCTAGTGGTTCGGCATTCCGAAAGAACAGTCTCCCGCCTCCAAAAGCAAGATCACATGACAGAACACATAGACGAAACGCATACTACACCTTATTATATATATATAAAAAAAGGTCTTCTCCTAACACAGCAATTCCCACTTTTATTTGTTATTTTTGCTTTATTCACAAATATTTAAATCCCATCTTTGGATGGAAATTCGGCTACAGACAAACCATTTCCAAACCATGGAGCAAACGACAATACCTTTCTCTGGCACAAGATGACTTCATCCCTTAACCATCTTTACTTATTCCCAAACTTTCCAATGGTTGATTTGTTCTATTTTTGTACTAAACAGAAGACAATAAATGATTTGACGGAGAGAGAATAGTGAGATCTTTCTGAATCATTTCCCTACCAGCGGATGAAGGTTGTAAAGTTTGACTAATCCCTATAAAAGCCTGACATGGAAACAGTTTGGCTAGAAATTAGCTTGTGCACAGAATACAAGCTGTGGTTTGGGGTGTCTGATTAAAAGAACATGTCGAGAACCCTGGGTGTTCAAAAGAAGGGACATGGAAAGGGTTCAACTGCTGAATGTTTGGCATTCCATTCTAATTAAATCCAGACTTTCTTAGCGGACGATGCTGGATGAAAAAAGGTAAGAGCACAGCATCTAAAATCAGCCAAACTCCTTCTGCCATCATTTATAACTTGGCTGATGACATGTCAAAGTGGAAAACCACCGAATCCCATCATTTTGCTATTTTTTTTATCAACGATAGAGCAGGAATTACTAATAATAAACCACATTGCATTTTGTTAATTCCCATCAGTGATGGCACAGTTAATTTTATGTTTTCAGAGTGAAACAATTCAATTACATTTTGTAGTGCTCTTCATCGGGGTCAAGGAAATATTGATGCAATGATGCTCCCAGCCAGAAGATGGCGGTATAATAGAATACATTCACAAAGAATAAATACACAGTAATATCCTAAGAGTTAGATTAACTCTACTTAGAGTGCCTTTGGTCCCACTTTATATAGAATTAAACTGTAAAAAAGGGTTATTTAATGATCTATTTACTTCCTTTTTCCCAAATCTAAACAGGAAACTACAAAATAAAAATTACCTCTTCAGTGAGGGACCAAATGCACTCCAAAGAGAGATAAAAATCAACTGTTTAGTTAAAATAGGCTCAGAGTCGGTTAAACTCTATATAGAGTGGGACCAAATACAGTCTGAGTAGAGTTAATTTAACTCTGTAGGAACAATCCTGGATGTTGTGCGGTTTATTCTGTTGGTGGCTGATCACAGGGAGCTATTTGACAAAAATGTGGAGAAAAGATAGAATTTGTGGCACGCTATTTGTTTCCTGTACGAAATCGCGGATGAGCGCCACCAAGCAGCTCTTTTACATCCTAATCAAGTCATCAAAAGAGACAGCTTTCTTTGGTCGTTTTCCTTGTTAAAAGCGGATCGGATATGGCAATCAAGATCTTTTTTTCGTCGGTCAGATATGCAAGCTACCGTTGGCGCTCATGGTTTTTGATCGCGGTGTGCTGTTGCATGAAACTTCATATAGAAAATTCGGACCGTGTGTAGAGGCCTTAAGTAACAAAGCTACTGATTGTGTAAATATTCACTTAAGTACAAGAAAAAGAATCAAGAATGATATGGAAAAAAAATCCCTTGAAAGAGTCTTTATACCATTAATGTGACGTGTTGAATTAGCCCTGCCTCAAAGTCCTCCAAAAAAAAAAAAGTCATAATCTTTAAATTTTCACAAGCACATACAGATACTTAGAGCCATTAACGTTGGCTTTAATGTGATATTCTTTTTCTCAAGTTTGAGATATTTTCAGACCATCACTTGTGTTTCTGACACACCGTAGACGTAGCAATGAAACACAATAATTCTACTGCTCTTTGAACATCTCCAACTGAAACCAATACCTCAGTTTCCATCCACCTATATTTGTAGTTTTCTTGGAAAATCGATAGAAACAGATTTAGTTAACAAATCCCTGCATATGTTTCCCCCAGACCTTAGGAGACTAAACAATAGACGATTTCTTTACGCAACATCTGAAATGTTGTTTTGGCAATTCCAAAACTCCAAAGTCTGTTGTCAAAGTGGTTCGGGAACATCACCTGCCAGAACTGTCTCGACCAGCCACGTTCCCAAAGAGCAGTCTACCGGCTTGGGAGGATCCTCCGAAAGCTGCATAAACCCTTGGTAAACAGGACGGTCTAGCCACGTATTATTCTTCTGTTGTTTTTTGGCAATAGCGCCACCAGCTGGATTAGTGGTTTGTATCCCGAAATGAATGAATGAAACATTCTTGTTTTATTAATATTTTTCTTTAATTGAGCCTTTTATATTTATGTTTTGTGTCTGATACATTTTACACAAAAAGGTAAATCTGTACATTAACTTAAAGGGGCCATGAACTGCATTTATTTAGGATTGTACTGTTTATGGATGTCCAATAACATGACTGTAATGGTTTATAAAAAAAAGCGCAAACCACCGTGTTCTTTGAGATTCATGACGCTTCGCAGTTGTAAACACTGAACATGTGTATTTGCTTTGAATTGTGAGCAAACTGAGAATAATTTTACAACTTAAACCAATAATCCGCACAGCTGTAAAGGCATCCCTCACTGATTTCATGAGTGAACTGTTGTTTCTGAACAAATCTATTCAAATCAATCAGCTGAACAAAAAGATTCATGATTCAATTACCCTCTCTCTTCATAACGGAACCATTCAACTCCATTACAAGAGAGAATCCATCTCGATCTCTCAAAGTCTTTGGAAGACAGATTAAATCCGCAAGTACGTGTGGGTTTGACATTGTTATTACACATGCTCCATATTGTTCAGAGCTAATCAACAAATTACTAAAAGAAGAAATGCCAGCCTGGCCATTCTCCTCTGACCTTTGGCATCAACAAGGCGCCCACATAACTGCAGCTCACTGGATATTGTCTCTTTTTTGGACCATTTTCTGTAAACCCTACAGACCCTTGTGCGTGAAAATCCCAGTAGATACTCAGACCAGTCCGTCTGGAACCACTTTCAAAGTAGGGCTGGGCGATATGGCAAAAACGTAAACTCCATATTGAACGATAACGGTACATATTTCGAAATAAGATGCCAGCTTTAAAATAGTATCTCAACAATGGACTGAAGCCACAAAAATTAAAAGGTTCATTGAATTACAGTTTAAAGTATAGTTTAATGTGCAGTGGGTAGCACTGTGGCATTCCAGTTAGAAGGTTGTCGGTTCGAGGCTCGCCAGTGACCTTCCTGGCAACCTGACCAGGGTGTACCCACACCTCTCGCACAATGTGCGCTGGAGATCCCCGGCAGACCCCTGTGACCCCAAAAGGGAATACACGGGTTGGAAAATGAATGAATGAGTATAGTTTATTAACAAAAACAGATTGGCCATAAAAATTAAAACAACATACTAAAATAAAAAAATAAATAAATTTGCTAATTTAGAGTAAAATACAAAATGCAAACTAAAATACAAAATTTTGTAAAAACATTTGTAACACAATAAGACCACATTGTCTGACTTTAAGAGGTAGATCAAAAAAATCCAGATCTGATCATTTCATTTTCACAACGAATGCGAGGTAAAGGTTTTTTTATCTCTGTGGAAGGAGCATGTGTTCGTCTCATTTGCGCGACGACGACTTCCAAGCAGCACAATGTGGAGAGACATTTCACAACGTGGACACGAGCTACCAACTACCCACAGAGCAGCGCACTGAATGCAGAAAAAGCAGTGTGTTGCAAGAGATGCACATCTGCAAGTCTCACTCAAAGTACAATATACTGGTAAACCGCACGCAATGCCAGGCTTTCTAATAACTGAAAGAAACAGATACCAGATTTGGTGTCCAGTTCATGTTTAGTTCAACACGTTTGTAAAATGTATAAATTGTGATTTCCTTGGACTGTTGTAGAAGTGATCCCTTTTGAACATTTATACATTTTTTTTTCAATTTAAAAAACATTTGCACTATGACAAAATATTAATATTAAATGTTTATCTGTTTCCTACCTTGTTAATTCATTGTTGATATTCATTGTGAGAAATAACTAACATGATCAGTGTGTTTGCAGAGATGAATATCTTTAATTATTAATAAATTCAGAAGTTGTAGCCCTTTGCATTAATCAGTGCCCAGGAAGTAGTTCTTGGTTTCAAAAAGGTTGGTGAATGTAACTGAATTGATCTTCCACCATATAACGGAATTCCTGCTACCATTTTTGTCAACAATTTAAATATCTTTGGATACTCGAGGTTAGTTCAACTTTCGTCGCTGCTTCCACCCAATTTCTTTCTCGTCCTGGTGTCAAGTTGCAGTCGCAAAATGCAGTAGAAAATGAACTTTAACATGCACAGCACGCTGATAGGCTGTTGTCCTAATGTTCTGCTGTGTGATTGGCTCTCAGATGAATCCATTTCGAGCAAATAATGTCTAGAGCTTATCATCGTTATTTAAATGAATGTTATCGCGATTCGATATGATATTGTTTACCAGCCCAGCCCTAATTCAAAGTCACTTAAAAATACTTTCTTCTCCATTTTGCTGCTCTGTTTGAACTGCAGCAGATCATCGTCACCACGTCTACATGCCTTAATAAGTTGATGAGCAGTTGGAGAGGTGTACCTATTAAAGTGGCCAGTGAGAAAATGTTTTCACGATTACTTAAAAGCTTTAAAATCGTAATATTGACAAAGAGCAATATAAATTCATGCTCAATTTATACCGTGAAAGATCTATGTAACAGCAGCAGCACTAGCACGCTCAATTCTCTTTAAAACTATTGTTTTTTTTGTTTCTTTTTTGACGAAAAGCCACTTTCCATTAGATTTTTCTTGTACAGCTACCTGACTTATCACATGGCTCTTTATCACTCCGGCCGGCGATGAGAGCGAGTGCTTGCAGACGGGGAGTGACGGCAGCACAGGAGAATAATGATAAGCGCTTCGACATCAGTCACTAAAAACCTCACATAACCCCAAGAAAAGTGTCAGTAGTTGCTGTTTTTTTATTTATTTATTTGGCAACACTGTCTACGTTAGATATGGGCTGTACTTTGTTGAAATAAATAG
Source organism: Danionella cerebrum (assembly GCA_007224835.1). Classification (NCBI taxonomy): domain Eukaryota; kingdom Metazoa; phylum Chordata; class Actinopteri; order Cypriniformes; family Danionidae; genus Danionella; species Danionella cerebrum. The sequence goes on from SRMA01026033.1 coordinate 22,126, forward strand.
ATTTACATCAAACTTGATGCTTACTCACATTTCTATGCCTCTCTTTCCATTAAGGCTTATCAGGAAGTAAGCTGAAAAGAAAATTAGCTCAAAAGTCACACCTCATGCTCTTCCAGCACCTCATCTGCATTCACTGCAAACAGCAGGCACAATTATGCTGAAAACTGCTTACTGCAGCAATAAACCTGTTTAGATTAAGAGAAGCTTCTTCGTAAAACAGCAAACCTGACACTTACAGTCAAGTCAGCACACACATAATTAGACTATTCTCTACACTTTTAACAAAGCCTAAGATGCTGCTCAGAAAACGTCTTTTACGATGTCTGTCACATGGTTTCAAGTATGTTTCAGACAATCCCTCATAATTTTGCCACAATTTAAGCTCATAAAATTGTAAGAAGAGTGACTTCAACTTGATTTAAATGAGCATTTCAGCTCTTCAAACATAAAACGACATATTGATCTGTACTTTTTTGAGTAAGCAGACCGTGGTTTGACGACATTCAATGTAAACAAAAAAAAAACGTCTCTGTGTGCTGTGATGAGTCTTCCCACTCATCTTGATGAGATTGGAGATTGGGGCGTGGTCGCAGGCTGATCAGGAGAACGAGTGACACCTGCCTCTATCCCTTATAAGTGGCATTTCCCCTTCAGTCTGGGCCCTTGATGCTGCTCCTGCTCACCCATCCTGTTTGGCCTTGCCCTAGTTCTTTTGCTGTTTTGTTATCTTTGTTTGAGTTCTGCTTTTAGTTAAGTTTTTTTGAGTTTAAATCTTGTTCTGCTGGATGGAGCTACTCACTTTTGTCCCTCTGAAATTGTGCTGTTTTTTCTTAACTATTATCTCTTTATGTTCATTTATTGTTAATAAACTTAATTTACTTATTGCAAACCACACTATCCTCCATTTATTTGTCAGGACTTGAGCCAGTCGTGACAGTGCCAGCGATGTTTTATCAGATGCTATCATTCAGAACACAACATACAAGCGCTCGTCTGCACCATCTCCAGACAGCTGTTCCTGGTTTCAGGACCCCGACATGCCCATAACTTTTGCCGGACTTAAATCCCTCTCTTCCTGCGCTAACCCGCGCACTGCTTAAGAAGTTCATGCTCACCTCGCTACAATTGTTTATTTTATTGTTGTAATGCAAACAATTTTTTTTGTAGATGTGACGCCCATTATTTATCTGTTCATTCAAAGAATAATGATTTGGTAACCCATCAGAACCAAACTGAAAACCGAACCGTGAGCTTTGTGTAGCCTAGTTGGCAAGTATCCACAGGGAAACACAGGGGCTGATGGACCAGGGTTCCCAGTATATGAGCTGACCGGTAAGTATCCATGAGGGGAAACATCCACAATCAATCTGTCAAATACCAGAGAATTGACCACAGGTAGATCCAGAGATCCTAGGGTGCTTACCTTTGGAATGAACCCAGAAATCCAGTACCGGAGATAGAGAGTAATTTTCAACACTTTGGAGAGGAATATAGATCTGTGTGTAAGTACATGAATGAGAAGAAGAGAGCGGACCATTCCCTCCGCAGGGAGCAGAGATAAAAGCCGCAAGAGCCACCGGGAACTGAAGGAGCACAGGAGGTGGTCCACCAATTGGGCCTGCAGTGTCAACGTTCATGAGCCGATGCCCTCGACACCATGGAGATGGACCCATTAAGCTCAGAGCCCTGGGAAAGCCGGAGAAACCAGCAACAGTCAGATTCCACACCTCTGGCCCACAATTTCACACACCACAGGACTATGCGGGGTGAGGGCACCTCGGAGCTACCTCCCCATGTGCTACCCGGAGCCCGGTCTAACAACTACAAAACAACTTTTCTACCTGCAATCAAGGCCTATTATGACAAAAGAGCAGGTAACAGGGAGCAAACCAGTGTTTGGAAGAACACATTTGTTTTTAATCTCCACCTTGAGCTTTATAAGAGCCAACAACTACAGCTGAACATTGATAATCCCTTACTAATGCCAATTTACATGGGAAACCCCATTAACCAATAATGGTGGAAGTTTTTGTTGAGTTATCAGAGCTTGGTGTGTTGATAAATGGTCTTATTTTCAAATGCTCACAATGCTCTCTCTCTCTCTCTCTCTCTCTCTCTCTCCCTCCATCCCACCCACCCACCCACTCTCTCTCTCTCTCTAGTGTAATTCCAAAAGTAATTTTAAAAAATCTATATTGTCTGGCACTGTGGTGAAGTGGGTGGTGCATAAAATTAGTTTGGTTATAATATGACGCGGTTGCAGTTTTTTTTGTCATATCACAGGTCTTGTACTTTCTAGGGTTTGAATAAATTTGAATTACTTTGCAAATTATTTATTTAATTTTCATTTAAAACTAAAAATATCAAAACTAATAACCATTTAGAAATCCACACATTATTTTTGAAATCAAAATTAAACTATAGATGGCTCGTATTATTCCTAATTAACTCAAAACAGCCACTCTGATTGCCACACACACACACCGATGGTTTACGACTGTCCTGTCTGTTCAAAATAAAGGCAAACAGCCATAAATATATTAAAAATAGATCATTAGTAACTTTCACAAATTGGATAATGAGCATCTGAAGACCAGTCTCATAACCAGCTACTGACCATTTTAAATCTGAAAATGACCAGCTGATGCCAGCTCATCACCCCACCACCATCTGCTGGCTTAGATATGAACTGATCACAAAACTCTGGCTGATTTCAAATCTGTGGGACATGAATTCCACCACCCCTCAGGCAGGTGGTCCGGACTCAAACCAGTTCCTCCGCAAGAGAGGGCTAAAAAGCGGCTTGGAAGCAGATGAATGTGGCTCTAATGCTAAGCTCTCACGAGGAGAGTGTTTGAGCTGGATGAAAACAATGTGCAGAGGAACCAGGCCAGATCCTCTCACCTCAAGAGATGAAGAACTAGCGCTCACCTTCTTCACACATCACTTTCTCAAATCTCTTTGCAGAAAATATGAGATACTGTGAGAACATATTACTGCAAAAGGAAAGAACAGTCAGTTCTTGTTCTCTATAATTGTTTTAAAAATAGACAAGAAGAGGATCTGTCTTTTGTCGTCCAGCACATTAAACCACGTCAGAAAAAGCTCAACTAAGCAGAGGGTGCAAGATGATTCAACAACAAAACAAAGTGAACTGTAAAACCAGTTAGTGTAGGGATGCCAGAGGCGCATCGGATGTGCACAAAAATACACACAAACTTTTTTCCCACTGATAGTTAGTGATTTGGGTGAATCCGTTAACTGTTAAACAACTATTTTTACTCTTTTTAAATCATAAATTCAACAGAAACTTGACCCCGCTCAAAAGTTTAACATGTTGTATTGCTCCTTTATTATCAACATCAGCCTCTTGAGGTAGTTGTAAATGAGGTTCTTTATCTTCTCTGTTGGTAAAGCAGCACATTCTTCTTTGAAAAAAAGCCTCCAACTCTTGTAAATTCTTGCCTGAACAGTACGTTTGAGTTCTCCTTGGGGTGGTTAGATGATATTGAGGTCAGGAGACTGTGATGGTAACTCCAGACCCTTCACTTTGTTCTGGTGGAACCAATGACGAGTGAACTTGGCTTTGTGTTTTGGATTGTTGCGTTGTAATGTCCAGTAATGTCCCATACGGAGCTTCCGGGCGGATGATGTACATTTTTCTCCAGGAACTTCTAATCAAATATGATCATGTTCCCCGTGCTTTTGGAGCTCACACATCCTCAAAACATCAGTGACCCACATCCGTGCTTCACAGTGTGGATGGTGCTGCATTCCTCATCGGCCATGTTGACTCCTCTCCAAATGTACTGTTTATGGTTGCAGCCAAAAAGTTCAATTTTGGATTCACCGCTCAAAATAACTTTGTTTCAGAAGTTTGGAGGTTTGTCTCTGAGCTGTTTGGCATATTGTAATAGAGCTACTTTGTGGCATTTGTGTAGTAACGGCTTTCTTCTGGCAACCCATTTTACTTCAAGCGTCTCCTTATGCTGCTCCATCAAACAGCCATGCCACATTTTTTTTAGAGAACCCTGTAAGTTATTTATGGGGTTTTCTTTGCATCCCTCGCAATTTTTCTGGCAGTTGTAGCAGAAATGTTTGTTGGTTTCACAAAATCCCTCACATTTTGAACACTGCTGGCATTCCCAGTTCCTTGGAGATCTTTTTATATCCCTTTCCTGTTTTGTACAGTTCAACTACCTTTTCCTGTAGATCCTTTCCTGGCTCTCTTGCTTTCACCAACTCAGAATTCAGAAATGTCAGCGCATCACTGGATGAAAGAGGCAAGGGTCTATCAGGAGCCAGAAACTCAGAAACATTGATTCCAAGCAAACAGATCGAGGTGAGAATGGTTACCTTTACCAGCAACTCAAACCTTTTTGTGGCAGTTTTATGTTCATGTCATCAGGCAAAAATCACTAGGGTGTGTAGACTTTTGATCATTTGAAAAGTTTGAACAGTTTTTAATGATTAATGGCTTCACCCAACCACAACAACTGCATATTTTCTTAAAAATGGCCAAGAAATCAGAAAATTTGCCAGGGTATGTAAACAAGCGAGCACAACTGTAATAGAGCCGAACACAATAATGAAATGTAAACATCTCCATCTCTTTAGCAACTTTTAATCTAAAGGTTCAAGCATATTTTGGTTTCACAGTTCAGGTACCCTTTAAACCCTTAGCAAAACAAGACTAAGCAAAATAAATAATCAAACCAAACCCCAGATGAAACAGGAATGCCAGGTACGCCCGTGTACACGAGGCCAAAACTAATATAACTGGAAAACTTTTTCCTTGGATGAAGCTTCGAACCCACTCACTGGAGAAAAACAACATTAAATTGTCTGGAGCGTCCAAATGCATTTGTCTAGAATTGTTCTCTCCAGAAGAAAAACAAGGCCACATGTTGAGAGAGTGTTCCAGGTTCAGTCGATTCAAACCTGCATCACCAGCATCAGGCTGACAGAGCTGGCAAAGAGCATTAAAATCACTTCAATCAAAAGCTTGGGCTGAGTTTAGACTTTACTAAGGTTAAAAGTCTGGATCAACCTTTTTTGTCGCTCTCTCTTGATTTTAAACACTGAAGAGATCTGGCGAAAAGCAATCAATTTAGGCTTTGATAGAGCTCCCGCACATATAGATCTTCAATGAAAGGGAGATGTTTGTGTCAGTAAAATGGAATGGAACTTCCGAAAATGTAATGTAATTTTTGGAAGATTTTCTACAAAACTTCAAAGATAAACGGTTGAATGTGTTCACAAAAGGACAAGTGCAGACGGTATTTGGATTCTCTGTAGTCACTATGAGGATGGTTGCATGTACAGACGAAAATAGATTTAATTTTAGAAATAAAAATTTGGAACAAAATACAAGTAAATGCTGCAAGCAGCGATCAAAGAGCTCTCATACCTCAGGTGCGTATGCACTATGACCAGGGATGGGTATAGTTTTTAATGGTATTACTACTTTTATCAATAAAACGTATCGACCCGGTACTTTTTGTTGTGTTTTTAATGAAAATAAATAAATAAACCCATTAAGAACAGAAATAACAACACTATATTTTTTATAGTTAACTATACTAAAACAATTCACCTTGGCGTTGAGGACCATTTCGTTTAGTGTTTCATATTTTTATTTGACCATTTTACTGTAAGGTTTATTTCTTTTTATTTTTATGCAAAGAGAAACAAGTTAAAGAAATAAAAGGGCATGTGGTTACAAACTTTTTTTCTCCAAGGACTGATCGAGCGGGCCCTGGGTAGGCTCCCATGGTTTAGGCACTGCCTGTGTCTAAAACCGCTACTGTGCTGAAAGAGGAGGTCTGGAGGAAACGGGGCACAGGCACTGACTTTTACTGTGCAGCCTAGAAGATTGGCCATGAGTGGTCTTCATGGAAGAGCTCCAGCAAAAGAGTACACAGAGATAGGTTCCTCCTTCTTCATCGATCGACTGTGCTCCATGCCTTTATGCTCTTTGAACAGGTCAGGAAACATATTCGGTTTTAGTGCTGAGAGAGAAGGGAGTCCTCAAGTAACCTTTCTTGGCACTGTGAGAGCTCTCTACAGCTGGGTGTCCTGAGCTAACCTCTTGGCTCTGTACCTTTTAGTTCACAATTACATAGCCCTGGAAGGCTGTGAGTGGTTTTTGCTGACACAGGCAGTTTAAGTGCTGCTGTATCATGCAGCAGAGACTGCTTGGTTCTCTGAGAGCCCCATGAATGTGCACTGTCTCTAGACACTTGAAATCCATAACACAAGGCAGAGCGACTCATAGTATCTGAAGCAGGAGGTGGTCTCTGGAGTCTTGAGCTAAAATTTTAAATATTTGGATGGAGCAGAAGGCAGTTCATTCAGAATTCTGGAGAGTGGTCTGAAAGTGTCTGTATGCCACAATTAAGCATGGTGGATGTTCCTTGAACGTATGGGGCTGCATTTCTGTAGATGAAGTTGGAGATTTGGTCAGGATTATTGGTGTTCGCCCTGATGAGAAATACAACCAGATGCTTATCCATCTAGCAATACTGTCAGGGAGGCGTATGACTGGTCCCAAATGAACTCTGCAGCAGGACAATGACCCCTAAACATATAGCCAAGAACTATATTGAGTGTAAAGAAGAACAAACATTGGAAGTGAGGCTGATAACAGGACTCTCTGGGGGCCATGTATCATTGAGTTTGTCTGGGATTACATGAAGGATACATAAGGATGAGAGAAAGCCATCCATGGTTCGTTCTACAAGACGTTTGGAACAACCTACCTTCCAAGTTTCTTCAAAAACGTAACTTTGAGAACAATTTCTGCTTGTTCATAGCATTTTCACACCTGCCTAAAACTTTTGCCCAGTACAAAACTTTAAAAAGGAAAGTTTTGTACACCTGGTCACAATAGCGATTTAAAGCGACAGTCAGCCTTAACAGTCATCAGTTTTTTGCAGACACAAGTAAATCCTCTCAGTTTTCTGACAGATCTTAGCTAATGAAAGCTCCTGCATGAAGACCAAACCCAGCAAGTCCCAAGGCCCCTTCAAAGCACTGATGGCATTCACTGGAGGCTGTGCATCACACAGAGTTTACTAATGAGAGCCGACTGCTGCCTGATGCCTGGAGTCTGTCAAGCATCAGGCCTGAGGAGGAGGCTCTGACCCGCACTCTGTTACTCATCATTAAAAACAGACCCCAGATTATTCCAACACATGCCTGACACCAGAATGTCTCGTTATTTATGTTTATAGACATTTCTATAATAGATCTTAGGCGTCTTTCTACAAGATCCAGTCACTGCAACTTCTACGCATTGAGATTCACTCAGATCATCTTCACAGCTTTCAAACACAAATAAATATCACTATGAAGTTTTTTTTAAAGATGTTCTATATAAAAGGTCAAGAGGGACATTTCATTCCCAAATGAAATACCTCATCATAGGGAAAGCCATCACCTTTTCACTACGGAAACAACACTTGCGACTCATTCTGATTTCCAAACTACTGTGTGGTCTTGAAATTGACCGAACCTGTAAAGAGTTAGGCGTCATTAATACGCCACGTCTTCTCGTAGGATAATAGAGGTCGAGCTCATTAATAATTAAAATACTGAGTAGTAATAGATGTCTTATGGGACAAAGATGCATCCCATCTTGAGAATATTTTTTTTTAAACAGGAAGTCAGAAACCACGAAAAGATAGAAATTAATTTAATTGTTTTATGCATAATTAAATTGTAATGGACAATAAATTAATCCTAAATAATGTTCAAAGTAGGCAAATATCTAAAATACCACAGTGTTTACATCCTTCTAATGCATCCCAATGGCGTGAATTTTAATTGCTTTTTCTTTAACACATTCTTAGCATAGGAACAGTGTTGGTACCTTTACCGTGAGCTGCATTCCTCTGCTACGGTGTAAAAATGGTGGACTTCAATGGAGAGTGAGCGCAAAATGAGTTTTTAAAAGTGGAAACACGGTCATCGTTTCATGTGAAGCGAGCATGACGATAAAAACGTCATTGTGGCTCAAAGTCTAAGGTTCTATCAACAGCAACAAACAGAAGTTCAATAAAGCTGCTGCAGATTTAGATTTGGTCAACAGCCCGAGACCCAAGTGCTCTTCATAGAAAAATTACCTCTTTTTATCTGTGATATAAAGCTATTTTTTATTAAAAAGCCATGTCTCCATCCGCATTAGCAGAGTTACATTACCGCCTGGGGGACCGCTTGGGGACAGTCTGCAAAGTGCCAAACCCAATATACATTTTGCCAATGGCTATCTCCAGCACACATTGGGTGAGCGGCGAGGGTACACCCTGGACAGGTCACCAGTCGATCGCAGGGCTGTTTTAAATCATTTATTCCAAACTTGTGTTTTTTTTTATATACTATCTGTTTCTGCTCAACTGAATTAAAATAATTAGCATTTATAATTGACCCTTTTATCAGTCTTCATTTACCATCATAAATAAAATAAATAAGTAAACAAATAAAACAGTTAAGCAATAAACGTAAATTTAAACACAAAGAAGTAAAAAAGTTTGAAGAAAGTAACTGTAACTAGTTAAGATTTTACAGTAACTAGAAGGGCTGGCTGACCTGTTCAAGGTGTACACCCGCCTCTCGCCCAATGTGTGCTGGAGACCCCCGTGACCCCAAAAAAGGGACTAAGTGGGTTGGAAAATTAATGAATGAATAGTAGGCTGGGGAAAAAAAATAAATCAATCTTCAGTTTAACAATATCAAAATCAAGTTCATTCATTCATTCATTCATTTTCATTCTCGCTTATTCCCTTTCGGGGTCATGGGGGTCTGCCAGTGCCTATCTCCGGCACACATTGGGCGAGAGGCGGGTGTACACCCTGGACAGTTCACCAGTCTATCACAGGGCAACATTCACACACATTCACACCCTAAGGGGAATTTTAGCTTATTCAATTAACCTATCCGCATGTTTTTGGGGATTGTGGGGGAAACCGGAGCACCCGGAGGAAACCCACGCAAGCACAGGGAGAACATGCAAACTCCTTCCAGGAAGGTCACCGGCGAGCCTCGAACCGACAACCTTCTACCTGGAAGGCCACAGTGCTACCCACTGCGCCACTGTGCTGCCCTCAAAATCAAGTAACACACTTAAAAGAATCTTCCCATCTTCAGCGTTAAACAGTTTGATGACGTCATTATAAAGCAAACCCAGGTCCCTCTCGTCATTCTTGAGTCGTTTTGCTGTTGCAAACCCCCGCGTTAAACAACCGTGTCTTAGCTTTAACTTTTGTTTCCGAACAGCAGTTTATAAATGATATTTTTTGGACACCTTGAATCTATTATTTGTAATCTGCACATAATGTTTTGTTTGAAATAAAACCGATTTAAAGCGTTTTTGGTGTAATAATGATCAAAGTTTCAGTGCCTTCTACCATTGTCTGTCAATGGGGGGGCAGAGAGCCAGGATCCGGAAGCACTGGGTGACGTGACGACTTAACAATCGGATTATATGACTCGAAATGTACTGAATGCTATGATCTCACTATGACTCACTGTGTCTATATCAGTAGAAATGATGGAATGTGGAGTTAATGGCCGCATCGTTAGAGCTGACAGAAGCAGTCATCTGTGAGGGCAATATTCAGTAACATGTACAAGCTGGTCAGAAACCAGATTCTTTTAAATTCGACCTGCGATTAAACAGATATTTAAGTGTATACTTCTGAACATGTTTAATCAAATTTATGAAACAATGTAAGAAATATGCTTTGCAAGGTGACCACAAGAAAAATGTAAATAACCCATGTGCCAATCACAGCGGCTGGTTTGGGTGGAATGACTTTGTGAATTTTGATTTCAAATGTAATGTGTAGGTTTCAAAAATTGTATTTCTTTTTGGAGTTATGCAAAGGTAGTAAAATGTGAGAAAATGTGCAATCGTCTTTCAGTTTCATTTTACAGACCCCAAATCGGTGCCATTAGTGCCATATAGTGGTGAAAAGAAGAGATAATCCTTGGAAGTACAATAACAGTGATATGGCTTGTGCTTTCAGTCCTGACACAAAAAAAAGTCGCAAAAAAGTTCTTGGAACTGTGTATAAGGTTTAGCAGATTTTTGATACAATTTTCACATTATTTCTACCTTGTCTTTGATTTTTTGGGGAAATTTATTAGGGGTGTAACGGTACGCTAAAATTGTATTCGGTTCGGTACAGTGTCTTGGAGAGCTCGGTTCGGTTCATTCGGTTCGGTACAAAAAAAATAAAAACTTACATAATCTTTATTTTGAAAAGCTGCCAATACACAATAGAATTCTTGCATAAAATAAATAAAAGTGACACATCTGGGTGATATTTTAAATAAATTGCACTCTTTATAAAGAAAAACACATTTTATTAAATAAAAAATGAAATACTGCAACTAGTTAGGACCTGAAAACTTTTAACACTAGCAACAGCTTCAGCTTGTATATCAACAAAACTAACTATTCAAGTTTTAGGCTAAAAAGATTAACCTATCCACATTTTCTGAAGAGAGCACAGATCTGGTTGCAGTGACTACCTCCAGCAGTAGAAAATGTTAGATGTGTTGCCTGTCCGATCTCCGTGGAACAATGTCGGCATACAACTTTAAATTTATCCACTCGTCTATCCCCGTTATGTATTTTAACAGGGAAGCCAAAGGCGATTTTCCGCACGGACGCTATTGAGTGTCGCACAGTACAGCTGCACGTCCCTCAATAGCGTCCGTGCGGAAACTCGCCTAGGAACATGGTTCCGCTGCGCTTAAATTCGCGCTAATAATACATTTATATTATTTAATACAAATACCGAATACCGAAACGGTACGCAAGTGTACCGAACCGAACAGGCCGTACCGAAACGGTTCAATACATACCGTGAACCGTTACACCCCTAAAATTTATGTTTTTCTTGTCTCAAAAATGTAGATTTTTGTTATAAAACCTAAAAACTGTAAAATTTGTGCAATAAAAAATGACTACATTTACGTCTCAGATTTGTATTTATTGTGCAAATTTAGTGTAATGTAATGAAAAAACATTTGTAAAAAAAAAAAAGAAGCAGGGATTGTCAAAAAATGCTTTAAAAGTAATTTTTAAGAGCAAATTGTAAAGTAGTAAAAAAAACACCCAGACTTTTAAGGGTTAAAGACATTTTGTTCATTTTCAGATATTATTTCAATTGTAGATCTTACTCAATTAAATCCTCTACAGGACTACAAGATTAAAATTTGTGTGTGTTATAGATTTATATACTTTTTTAGCATTTATTCCAGTGAAGGTTGAATACATATATAAAAATAACACTTTAAATTAAAGTTTCTTAGCATAACAGTAAAGTCAGCCAAAAATAAAATCAACAGTTCAATGTCTCATTGGCTGGAGATGCAGCTTTAAACATAAGTGATGCTGGAAAGCCTTGACCTTGAGCCCTGGCTGATATTCTAGCTGTGTTTGGACCTCGGGAGACATCCCAGACTGGTACAAACCCCATGGCTCTTAAAGCTGCCCACAACAAGACACGCACTATGCACTGGGAAGAATCTTGATAGAAGTGATTTATTCAGTTTACTTCCTGCTTCTAACATGATCTTTCTTCTGGTATAAACAAGGGGAGATATTTTGAAAAGAATGGACATATCCTGTGAAAGATTTTCAGCTTGCATTAAAATATTTACAAATAATTATATTCCCCAATATAAAAATTTTTATATTTCAAACAGTAAAAAAGACCCTCTTGGGAACATGTTTTCACATCTGTGCTTCACCATACTGTAAAGCATGGGGGTGGAAACATCATGCTTATTGTTTTTTTCTGAAAAAGTACCAGGACAACTAATCCATTTAAAGGAATATTAATGTATTGTATCATGGGATATACTGTTGAGTGAACACCTGGGGATGAACAGTGGCTCTTTCAGCATAACAACGATCCTAAACACACCAACGAAGGAATGGCTCCATTAGAAGCATTCTAAGGTGCTGGAGTGGCTTAGGTCATCCCTAGATCTCAACCCCATTGAAAAACTTTGAAGGGAGTTGAAAATCCATGTTGCCCAGGAACAACCCAAACAACACTACTCTACAGAGGATCTGCAGGAGGGATGGCCCAAAATACCTGCAACAGTGTCCAGAAACCTTGTGAAGACCGTCATTGCCAACAATGGACATGTTAAAAAGTTTGTTAATGGCCAAATATGTTTAAGAGAGTCTACGATGACTCTTCATTTCGAATCCTTTGGAATGAATTATCCATAATGTCCTCATATATTAATCATGTCAGGATTTCCAGATGTTAATGTTTGATAGGATTTTAATAATCAACGTTTGAATGCTTTTTACAGACTCAATAAATGCATGTGAGAGCATTTCAAATCTCTGGTAACCCTACATTTATCTCAGAAAAGTGGCTTGACTGATTTTTCCACCCCTAGAGGAGTTCCACCATCAAAGGAGTGATCAGATAGTTATAGACAGGTGGTGAATTTCCTGAGTTTTATGTTCACTGACACACGGTGGTGTCTGGTTTGAATTGGTAACCGTGTGGTGCTCAACTGGTTCTTGTGAGACTTAAGGAGTTAATTCAAGACTCCGGGGCTCTCAGGTGCTTCTTTGGGGAGGTGTTCCAGGCATGGAGGGGAAAAGACTTAGGACAGGCTCTGGATATTATAATGTTGGTATAATAGAGGCATAATACAGCGGCGCAATTTGATGCTCTGAAAATCACACAGAGATATCTACTGTAACAACACAACTCAAAATATGCAGTAGTGAGGATACTGGAAGTTGTCAAAACCACAAATTCTAAGAAACTCCTTTGAAAATCGTGTTTCCCATATGGTTCCGTTTTAGGGTTAGGGTCTGGGTTGCGTCGCCATCTTGACCACAACATCTCGTGTGGTTTCCTCACATGCCTCTGTCTAAGTCAAACTACTGCCAGTTACGCCACCAACCAAACGTTGCGTCAGACAAGCGGATAATAGAGCAGAACTGTTGGTGTTTTTAAATTCTTGGAATTTTTGGGGGATTTCAGAGACCTTCCTTATCTCGAACATTTGTAACTCAAAGCATTCGTATCTCGGGGTACCACTGGATTTTATGCAAAGAAAGGAAATCGTATCGGATCACATACTGTACGAACACAGCCAATAATCATTCGATCAAACCGTGCAATATCTAATGCGCCATAGATGGTTTTAAAACAACACATGCTGACAGCTCTCTTACTGCCATGCATCTCAGCGTCTCCCGCAGGACGGATGGGCCGCGGGATCGACTGGTGAGCTGCCGTTTCCACTAGATGAGTTATTGGCTAATGGATCGGCTCATTTCCCGGCCTCAGCACTTCTGCTCAACCTGCTGGCCTGCGTTTATTAGAGCTGGCCCCTGTAAATTTCTTTCACTGGATCCCTCCGCTAATGTTTGATTCATATCACTGGCAAAGGTCAAGCTATGCACTCTCAATAATTCAATATCCACATACTCTGGAGTCTGGGTCATATTAAAAAAAATAAAATTAGAAGGAGTGGAGATGTTCAGCCAACCGTTGACCATCAAAGCTGAAGATCTTAAGCACATGATGAAATGGAATACTTCACAGGACTGGTATTTTCTGCCTGCAATGCAGCATTCGTTCAACATAAAGCACACTTGACAGGCATAACTCCACTGACAAAAGTAAATAACAAGTGAGGAGTTTTCATTTTGAGGGAACTGGATTTTTTATGTGATTCTACCTGATGATAAGAACCAAACTGACAGGATATTGAATGCGTATGAAGCTGAAATGTTCCAGATACCTGCGCATTTCTTTGTACATCTGAGTCAACGTGAAGCTGAGCACACATACAAGAACAGAACACCTCCACTCCCCCTTATGTAGTAAATACTACATTGATTTAATTCCTAAAATACATCTTTTGAAAAATTGGGTATTTTGTAACATTTTGTTTTGATACGGGTATTTTAATCTCAAAGTAATATATTGGAAGTTAAATGGAAGTTAAAATGTCTTCTGTCTCTTTCTGATTGTAGAAACGGCATTTTCACACCAGCAGCAACCAGAGCCTGCTGTAGGTCCCGTGATTATATTTTAGAGTTTGGAGACTTCTTTTAGCACCTTGCAGCCTGCTTTTAGGGTGAACTCACTGGGACGACCGGACCTGGGAGTGTTGGCAGTGTTTTAAAAGCGTTATATTTGTAGACTATTTTCCGGACAGTGGAAAGGCTGATTTTAAAATCTTTCCAGAATCCCTTTCCAGATTCATAGTCTGCAATAATTATTTTTCTGAAGGACTCACGGAGCTCACTTTCACTTCCTTTGCAGCTTAAAATAAACGACTGAGGTTGAAGCCGAGAAAACCTCATTGAAAATACTGAGTAGTGATCTACTGATCATGTTCATTAGAAGTCAACCGATTCATTAGCCGGCCGATATATCGGGCCGATATATCGAGCCGATATTTGATATTTTGTATTATATTGGCCAATATCCATGTTTAGTCCAGCCGATTTAAAGCTAGGCACATCCGCGGCCAGCCCTGTGTTATTGGTGAGGCAGAACATGCTCCCCCAAGCCAAAAGAAGACCCCAAGCCAAAAGAAGATTTAACAATAGTTCTGGGAGATAAAGGTATGGCTTAAATTGTGAAAAAGTCTCATCAAGCTACTATTAAACTATGAAGATAGACTGAAGATAAACTGCTAACAAGTGCTAACTAGAAATGTTTCTTCTGTTTAGTAAATGCTGTCTGATGGCTGTTGTAATTTTAATAATAATTAATTTTTATAAATATTTTTTTAATATATTTTAGTTTCATTTATTTTTACTTAAAAAGTAAAGTTGTTCCTATATAAGCACTAAAAAAAGGTGTAGAATTAATTGTGAGGGTGAGGATAAATTGTGTAGAATTACATTTACAGAAGATCTTGAAAAAGTCTTTACTTTCGTTTTAATGGTTTGGTTGTAATATTTTAAACTCTCTGTAATGTCGATATTAAGATTAAATGTCCATATATCAAGAAATGATACAAATATTCAGATTTTCATAGCATGTCCAAATTGTTTTGCATAGCTGTAAGGTTTTGCAAATTGCAAAAAAAAATTGTCTCAAAATCTGACATCTTAGCAAAAATGTAACACAAAAATCGCTGTTGGAAGTAAAAAAAAAAAAAACCTCTCCTCACGCATAAATGATATTTTACGTATTCACAGTTGATGAGCAATGAGAACGTTTTTTTTACATTTTCTGTGGTTAAAAGGTGGTTATGAGGAAAACTATCAATCAACCAATCAGGTGACTGTGTCAGAACAGAGCAGCCAATTGGTAGCCTCTCTGCCTCGTTCACAGACGCTTTGATGGGATTCTTTTAGCTTTGATTAGTGCATGCATTCAGGGTGGCATTGTTTCAATAAGCTTCTGAAAAGCTAACAAATTGTAAAACAGAAATTTCGGATTTTTATTTTTAAGTATTTTTTTCAAAAACTTATTGACCTCACTCTATGTGATACAATACTCCTTAAAACACACGAGCAAGGAAAAAAGAACCTTCGAACCCACATTAACACACTAGTAATTGGTATATTTGGTTCCTGCGGCACATTTACAGTCCAAGGCATCCCATTATGAACTGGTCTGGGGTTTCAGATCTGGCCAGGTTTATGACTCCGACGGCTCTCAGATTTACGCTCAACCCGCAAGCCGCTCACTCGTACTGTAACTCAAGCACAGACACACTCGTAGACTGCTCCTGCTCTTCACTCTCCATCCATTTCTCTCTCTCCACCAAAGACAAATCAAATCATGCCCCAGAGAGCTTTTCCACAGCATTTCGTTCCAGCGTTTTATTTTTGTGATCTCCAGATGCAATTAGATGGAGTGCTGTATTGAGTTATGACACTATAGATACTTGCACTGCCAGTCAAGCATTTGGAATCACTTTGGCATCATGCAAATAATACTCCTACAGGAGACGGGATTGACTCTACACCTGTACCCTATGCTCAAATTATTCCCACAACAGCTCAGTGGGGTTCATATCCAGAGACTGGAGTTCTGTTACAGTCATAACCCTGCTGACCTGGAGGTGTACATGCTCATTATCCTGATGGAGGGTGAAAAAAGCAGGAAAAATCTCTACATTTTCGACTGGTAACTTACGTAGTTGTGCCAGTACAGTGGTACCCCCAAATACGAAAGTAATCCATTCCAGGGTGATGTTTGTATCTCGAAGCAAGATTTACATGTAAAACGCCTAATCGGTGCAACTGCTCTCAGAAACAACAGAATAAGTAGATGAAAAAAAGGAAAACCAGAGAAAAATCAAGTAACGTTTTATCAATCCTTAAATCTAGACATTGTTAACGTAATAAATGATAATAAAATAGAATAAAACACAAGCAAAATTTGTAATACGTACACAAATGTGAAACCTTACCTTGAGTGAAGCGAGTGAATCAAATGGCGTATTGAAAAAAAAAGTTTCTAAGATACTTTTGATCATAGATTGCTTTGAATTACACAATTCTAATTATTAAACAGTGCAATAAATAACAAAAATTAAAATGAATTTTTACTGTGGTGAAACTTCAGAACTGGAGAACATACCGTACACAAATCAGGCGCAAAAATCGAAGTATAAATATATAATAATATAAAATAACTCGTTACTATACAAACTATTTACGGTGGAACAGTATCGTACTGCACTGAAGAGATGTGATTGGTGTTGTTACAGTTCCTGTACACAAAGAGGCACTTCACACGCCTCAAACATGAAGAGGGCTCACTTTCCACACACTTTCTTCACCCCAGTGTGGCTAAAAGTTTTTGCTGTGGTAAAAGTCCAAGTAAGATTAATCCCGTTTACAATGTGCAAAAAGAATCTTATGTGGTTCCAGTTTTACAAGCATTTAATCAATTTAATCATCACCCTTGACCAGCGAACCTCAGCATGAAATTGACTCGACAGCAGTAATGGCGACACCGGGTGCTGTGCTTAGTCGAGGCTGGGGACTTTGGAGCAGATATTCCAACTCTTGGCCTAACAAAAACTGTAGGGTCCTGGACAGCTGACTTTCCTTTTAGTTATTCAGCTGCTTTCCCTTCCCTTAATCAGCATCTTCTCTCCTGCTATAAAAGGACTCCATCTCCCAGCATTCCTTGTCCATCGCGATGACATTCCCCTGTGACTTCCTGGCCACCCTCTACATGAGTTTTCTCCTAGCAAGTAATCTCAACTCTTACTCTTCACAAGCCACTCTGTGTGTATTGACGATATCCATCTTCGAAATTGTCATCTTGGAAGATAAGAACTCACCTGGAATACTCACCTACACGGATTACGCCAGAGCTCCTACAACTCTATGTCTATTGAGGACTCTGGATTCCCAACGTTCTGTCCCAAAGTACACTACCACTGCAGTGTTGACTTGTGCTATACCTTGTTACGCTGTGGTTTTACAAATAAACCTTAAACGTTATGTCGCTGCCCAGTCTCTCGGTTCAGAGCTGTGACAAATTCAAACTCTGAGGGAAGTTAAGGTTGATATACTTACTTAGCCTTGAGCTAGACCTATTGATGTGAACTCAAAAATGAATTCTCAGTTCATGAACTCTTTGAAGCCTGGCACGTGATTCAGGCATCTTTGCTACACCGACATGCCACCTTGGTGCACCCATTGCCCAATTCCGGTGCACCCATTGCCCGATTCCACTGGCTTTACCCAAATTAGCATCCAAGTATTCCATCAGGAAGCTAAGCTTGACTCTCTAAGGGCAACTATCATGGACACTATGGCCATCATTTAATACAATCTATGTAGAATTCTCACAACATGACAAACATAACAATTTTTAACATTATATATTGTCCTCTTTGTTTAATTTAAAGTCTATGAGGAATCCATCATTGGCCGCCGACCTCAGCTTCACACCCACACATTAGCATCCTGAGCCCAGTCTGTGATAAATATAATTCGTCACCTAGTATTTTAATCAGGCCCAAGCGATTGATAGTCACAGCTTGTCATGTTAACTGTGATCATCATTCAGAGCCCAGGGCAAGTCCGCCACCGTCAGGTGGGTGGAAAGAGTTAGGAGTCTCCAAGCGGAGTATAGATCAGCAGAGACGGTGGAGCAGAGATGGAGATTGATCCAGCCTCTGCTTCGGACTGAGATCCCTACACTCTTACAGGAAGAAGAGACATCAGAGAGCTTTCAGGGCACACTGAGTCATGTGATCATAAAACAAAGCGTCTAAGAACCGTTAAGTGATATTGATTGACAAGCATCCGTCTAAGGGGTGTAATGGTAGAAGCCTAAGAAAATGTTGATACTCGTAAATGTTGATAATGTAGAATCACTCTGTACTTTGATAGATACATAAAAATACAGATATTTAGATATTTTTAGTGCTAGTTTAGTTTGGTTCGATCCAGACTGTAAGTCAATCACAATAATGTGAGATCCCCAAAAAAAAGTCAACCCTTAATGGAAAGCTTTCTCGTCTCATTGGAGGACACTCATGATCCAACCAAGATTTTAGCCACAGTCTGGAAAACAATGGGTAGTTTAGGAAGCACTAGTTCAATCCATTAACTGTTCATGAGTGTGTAAGTGTCAAAGTTTAATTTGGTTACACTGTTGTGAATACAGTGGTACCCCGAGAAACAAAATGAATCCGTTCCAGGGTGGCTTTGTATCTCAAACATTTCGTAACTCGAAGGTTTCATTTAGTCATTCGAGGTTCCACTGTAGTATGTTTCAATATAAAAAGCATTTTTCAAAGTCCTTTATTGATGCATGTAGATTAAGCATAGGTTGGTATTATACTTCTGGGGCTCGTTTTAATGAAGCGACTCTTTCTTAGTAAGGAAAATAACTTTTTTTTTTTTTATTTGTCCAGCACATTTTTTTGTAACCATTGGCAATTCAAAATGCTTTACAAAAGAGTAATAAAACAAACATGAATTTTGAAATGCAGCATTGTTCGGACAGCAGAAAAAAAATAAAAATAAAAAACATTTAAATATATGAGTATTAGTCTGGATTTAAATGCTCCTCGAATCTTTTCAGGATTGTGGTTCAATCTGCAGGGAGCTTGGTAACCAAAAGAGGATTCTTCCTGTTTGGAGTGAAACCCTTTGGTAGCTTTTTCATTCATTAATTTTCCAACCCGTTTGGAAAATTACACCCTTACGGGGGGTACACCCTTAACAGGTCACCAGTCCATCACAGGGCAACATTAACCGGGCGAACATACAGAGTCCTTCCATGAAGCTTTAATGTTTATAATCCAAGTGATCTAGGAGCTTTGTTTGGTTTGCATAAGCTGAGCAAATCTGTTATGTTATTTGTGATAAGTGGCAGAACTTTAAAGTCTATTATGAGAGTCACAGGCAGCCAGTATAGAGACCTTATACTTTCTAGACGTTTTAGTTCTACCCAGAGTAACTACGTTACGTATTTTGGAATTATCTAAAGGTTTTAGATACTTTAGACCAGTCATGGCATGTACAAGCTGAAGAAAAGAGGTCCAAGAGTTGAGCCTTGAGGAACTTTCAGTTTGTTCCTCAAACTGAAGTATAATACACTCTGCAGTCAAGGTACTTTTCAAAAATCAATAATAGAATAACTGGAATTGACAGTGTGGGTTTTTACTCAGGGAGCATCGGTTTACGCCATAATGTCTTAAACCTAGGCTAATTAAATATATTTTAATTTTTTTTAATTGGATTACAATTACTTGCTGTTTAACCATGGCCTCTGCCAAAAAACTTATACCCATTCTTTTCTACAAAACATGCTAATACTAGAACTACAGTGAACCCTCATTTATCGCGGTAGATAGGTTCCAGAAGCTGAAAATCTGCGAAGTGGGGACATCATGTTCATGGAAAAGATGCACATTCATTACATTTGTATTTTATAATTAGTATATATGTAGCCATCAGCAGCCTTACACCATTTAAATATAAAAATGTCAAACTGCATCTGATTAGCGTTTCATGTTCAGTTTAATTTTACTAGTACCACAATGAATTATCGTATGATAACATTCTCTTTTTGTTTAATTTCATTCTATACTGAATTATATGTCATTAATATTAATTATTAATGGAATTAATTCAATATTTGGGGTCTTTATATATCGCGACTATTTTTGAAACTTGCAAAAAATACGCTATATATTTTCTCTTATAATATCCATACGCAACGGAAAAAATCTGCGAAATCGTGAATCACTGTAATCGAAATTGGGTTCATCCTTCTGTGATGCTGCTTTCAGCATCTGCATAAAAGCGCTATATTAAAATGAAATTTGATTTGACAAACTAGACGCATCATCATACTGTAAATGCATTCCAGACAGTGTGTATGGAGTCTATACAAGGCATATGGCAGAAATGAGAAGGTAAAACGTATGCGACAGAAATGGGTCCATTGGTCTGTGTTACAGTGAAAGTGACAGATGGAAAACAAAAAGCTCAAGCTGTGAGTGAAGCCTGCTCTTGCTCTCTCGCTCTGGTACAGTAGCGGTTTCTCGCTCCCAATGGCCTCGAGTGTGTCTCTCTGTTTTATTAACAGCCGGTGTGATGCGTTTAATAAAGCTCTCACTCTCCAGCTCTGAGACTCTGCAGGATTCTCTCTCTGCTCAAAGCCCAGAGGATTCGACACCTCGAGCTGGTTTCCGCAGCCCTGTCATTAAATCTGGAAATAACTCCCAGAGTGTTGGATTACCATTACACAGAGTAAAAAAGTACACTTTACTGGGTAATTATGGGTGTAAAATTATAAGACTTTAGATTTACACCGGAAAGTACAAAATAAAAGTGCGGCAAAACCATTCTCCGAAGAGAGATGATGGCATTTTGTTTGGTGATGGAGAGGTGTGACACCCAGTGCCTTAAGTGTTATTTTTTAGCACTTTGAAGAGCCAAATTAGCACTCAACACCCCTTTTTACACTCCATAAATGGGACCATATATGATCTGAGTGGTGTAAAAATTAACACTAAGTGTTGGATTGACACGGCTAAATTTACTTTGTATCTATGATCACCTTGGTTTGTTTAGCAGAATAAAATTATATCCACGTACGACACTGATGAATGTTGGTTCTAATTTGTCACAGACTCCAAAACACTTTTTAAGCTACCTAGTGGGGCTTGTTTATTTTGATTCAAACGCACTAGGGCTCGTTCTTTTGAACCAAAAGCACACGGTTGGTCAACTCTAGTTTGTTTAATTTGGTCCAGACCAAGAGGAACAACTGATGCATTGCTGCAATCGTCCGCAGATTTATTTTTCATTCACACCACACTGGTTGCTCTGAAAATACAGCCATGTGACGTCATACAGGCCACTCATTGGTCATTGTACATGCTTTTCAATTGTTTATAATGACATTCGCACAGAAGAAAAAATGGACCAGAAGCTGCCATGAAAACAGAGAAAAAGCAACACATAATTCCATGCACAAGCAAGCATGTTTTTATTTGCATTTGATAAGCTACGGAAAACACAATCCTCCTTAGGTTCCTTCTCATATGACCAATTCAGATTCATTTAGTGTTCTCTAGAAACCCTGAATGATTTGGATTGAGATCCTCTCTGATCATATAGAATCAACCAGGTCAATAATTTGGAAGGCAAAAATTCCTTCAGATTTTCAGATAATTCAGCCGATAGCGTGATTATTCACCCGTGCTGCTCACTGCGCCTATTCTTTGGCGAGAAAAAAGTAGACCCATCATATTAATACACTGCTGCGAGGCAGAGGCACGGAAGGCTAAACAATTAATGTGTGATTTGTTATTAAAAATGTAGCATTAATTAAAACGCTACGTTTGTAATCCTTTTCTAAGTGAACTCCCTGCTCTCTCTCCACATCTCGCTCTCTTTCCAACATCATCAACCGGCCCTTGGGCCGTATGTTTGACACCCCTGACCTAAACGTACAGTCACCAAATTTGACACACATCAGAACTGGTGAAAATTTCTGATCGTGAATTTATATATTTTCCACTTGCGTTGCATTCTCAGTTTGTTGAATGTGATTTTTTTACACATACATGTAGAGTACCAAGGCTTAAACATAATTAATGTGGATCGCGTTTCCGAAATGGACAGGAACTTGACAAAAACTTTTTTTTTTCAAATATCTTTAAAAAAATGGAAATTTTTGCTTGTCGTAATTTTACAAACTCCTCCTAGAGATCTTATCTGTTTAACTCCAACTTCTATTTTTTTTTTATCTCAAGGCACACGGGTTGCTACATTGTGAAGCTTTTTTGACTTTTTGTTGGCGGTGATCCAAACTTCGTCCTCAAATTTTGCACGCATGTTAAGAGTCTATGTCTGAATAAACCTTTATAGCAGTCTACAGTGTCAGCTAGTGGCAACAAGGATTGTACCATTTTCTCCAGTTTTATTCCGCTATTTCAACCTGAGTTTGAAGTAGGGCTGAACGATATTCTGTTTTGACATCGGCATTGCGATGTCTGCATGCACGATAGTCACATCGCCGGAACATACGATGTGAGGGTAGAAGCCGTTGGTGTAAAACAGAACGGTAGCATCATGTAGCAAAGCACGAGTTTGTTGTAGGGCTTGTTGCTGGGGTGACATGTACGTTCCACGTTCCTCCACAGTGATTATGAGCGGTGAGCAGCGGCACAGGAACCATTCACAACTAAAAATGCGCGATGAAGAGGTGCGCGACTTTGCCAGTGTGACACCTCATAGAGGATGACATTTGTCGGGATGTACCGCGGGTCTCATGATTCCCGTGGGATTCTTGTGGGATGGGATAAACTTTTGTTATTAATCTCGTGATCAGGATGGGACGGGAATAAAAATCAACTGGAGCGGGAAAACTGAAGCAAGAAACAGACTTTTCGCCAGGAGAACAGTGACAGACAAGTGATTGATTTCCTGTGATCGCTTTAGCAACAGTTTAGCAGTTTATTTCACTATAAATATAATATTTATACTGTATATAATAATATAACCATTGTCGTAGTAGCAGTAATAGGTTTATTAGTGTTAGATTAGTGTTAGTGTTTTTTTACGGTGTTCTGTCCGTGATTATTATTCCGCATTCGCGCACTTGTGTCCTTTTCTCCTTATTTCCTCGCATTTTTCCGCCATTTTTGGCACAATAAAGTGTTAGATTTCAGTGTCAAAACACTTGTAAATAGTGAAAGAAGATTTTTATACCATCATCGAGAGCCCCTGTGAGTTTTGTGAAATTTTCAATCACAGTCATATGTAATAAAAGTTTTTATACACAGGGTTTATTCCAAACAATAATGTTTTTTCAATATTTTTTGTCATTTTTGATATTATATAAATTGACTTTATATAATATTGCTTTTAAAACTGCTCATGCTCTTGATTCCAACAA
This sequence comes from Danionella cerebrum, assembly GCA_007224835.1. Classification (NCBI taxonomy): domain Eukaryota; kingdom Metazoa; phylum Chordata; class Actinopteri; order Cypriniformes; family Danionidae; genus Danionella; species Danionella cerebrum. The sequence goes on from SRMA01026033.1 coordinate 45,528, forward strand.
CATATTGTTGCATTGATTTATTTTATCTTTTGCTAATTTTTGTATAGAAACATAAGGGTTTCTTTTGGACAAATCTAATCTGATGTAATATATTTATATATTAATGGATCGATGGCTCTCAATATCGCAATATATTTCGTTTGGAAAAAAATATTGCAATGTAATTTTTTTCCAATATCGTTCAGCCGTAGTTTGAAGGATGGGAACGAAATTTGGAACATTCATTCCAAGATGTTCAAAAAAAGGAAAGGACAAAGGACCAAGTCATTCAAAAAAAAGTCAATTGAAGCAGGTTCCCAAAACAAACAAGATGTGTCTGCCATTTTACATTTTCTTTTAACATTTTGGGGCCTTGTAGTTTAACTAGGAGATTTCATCTGTTTTGAACTCTGGCATTCTGATCTTAAGGCAAATGGGATGCTTAATATCCAAACTTTTTTGAAACTATGTGCATACTGCAGATATCGAAATTTGACATTTTGCTATAAACAGGAAGTTGTTAGCCATACAGCGTTCGATCTGGCTCAAATTTGCCAGGCGTGTTAAGAGTGGATATTTGAACACATCTAAAACACGCACTATAGCACACGAAGAAAAACATTTTTTTCATTGATAAGGTACTTCTTGTTACCAATTTGGACATCTGTGACAAGAATCTTGGGCAAAACAATAGCAGAAAATATTTCAATAGCTAATATTTAGAAAAATTTGCACCATCTCAGGGTCAAAAAGCTTTGAGATGTGGTTTTCATTAATTAATTTTCCTCTGTCCTTCAGTAGTTTTAACAATTCTCCAAAGTGCAACAAGCTGAAAGGCGAGCCACGTCAATGAATAAAACAATGAAAGATAAAAGCTCCCAAAGACTGCTGATTATTCTTAAAAACTCAATCAATAGTGTTGTGAGAAAATATGTCAAAATGTATAAAACAAAAGTTGCTCATTGTTATGCTGATAAATGATTAATGGGCAAACTGTTCGTGTTTTTCATAGAAAATAACTTTTTTTCATATCTCATGACCACTGAGGGACACGGTGATCTCAGATAACAGTTCTTTACTAATTTAATTCCAATATATGGAGCACTAAGAAGAAATAGTTTATTTCAACAACTTTATTACAGCCGGCCACAGTGTTGCAAAATGCCACAGCTTATTTGCTGACCATGTAGAAGAAGGGGACCCACATTTCACCAGTTTTGGCCTCTTTGCTCTGGCTTCCAGTACATTTAATGGGTTTTCAAAGACATTGCACAGATCGACACCAAACTACCTGGTTGAGCTATGGGTCCATCTCAGCTGGAACTCAGTGCTTCAAGACTTTAGACGTGTTAGTGGTACCAAAATAAAAAAAATAAATAAAACAAGAGGGCACAGGGGTTTTTTTTCCCTTTGGCCCCCTCAAAAATGTGTAACGCCACTCCCGTTGCAATTAATGTCATGACATTGTTTAATTTTTAACAAAATGTTGTTCTTATTAGTCTAATAGTATGAGAAATATGAAAATATGATTCTTCTACTCAAAAAGTCTTTTAATTTTAATTTCTAGCCCAGAGATAATCTGGATTGTCATTTGAAAAACTTTGTAACTGCTTCCCAGTTAATTGTTACTAATTTGCATATTCTAACGCAGTCAACGTAGATGTGAGGGAGATTAGATTAATTGAATATGAGCAACTTCAATGATGAGCTATCAGTGTCTTATTAAAGCAACACTGATAGACGCTGTAGTGGTATTTGGAGGAAACGTTATGCACCCTTAGCTCAGGTTCTGATCCGGAATCAGATGCAAATGCACCTCCACCACGAGCGGCATCCAGGGTTTTTAACCCGAACATTTTCTCATTAACCCCGGATAATTCAACTCCAGAAGAATTAATAAAAACAATGTTTTTTAAATTAGCATATTATGATAAAGTTCATTATTTTCTGTAATGTATTGATAAACATTACACTTTCATATATTTCAGATTCATTTACACACAACTGAAGTAGATTAAGCCTTTTATTGTAATTTTGATGATTTTGGCATACAGCTCCATTTTCAAAAAAATGTGCATATTTCATCTGACCAATGAAGTGTTTTTAATACCAAAAAAAAAAGAAGTCACCTTTCAAATAATTATGTTCAGTTATGCACTCAATACTTGGTCGGGAATCCTTTTGCAGGATCTAAAATATATGAAAGTCTCATGTCTATCAGGTACATTATAGAAAATAATTAACGGATCACTAAGGACCCTGTACACTAAAACTGTAGATTAACGAGCCATGAAATGACTTCATTACGCTAAGACCAATTAGAGAGAAGGATTGTGTGGAGCGTCAATTTTTATACACTAATCTGAACTCTTTGAGACGAGAGACAGAAATGGATTCGAACCGCCGTCAAAAATACAACCGTGTCATGACATCAGTGTTCCTACAGATTGAGCCAAATATACTTCGCAGTGAAGTGCCCTTGATTCTATTATTATTCGAGGGCGGCATATCAACACTTCTAGTTGCTTTTTGATAAAAGAATCACCCTGCCCACCACAGTGTTATCGAATGATGGAGTCGGTTTCATCGTGGTTTACCAAATTCATTTATTGATGTTACACATTTCTGTGTTCCTAGCTACGTCTCTTCCTATGACTCGCGCACATTTGTTTCCGGATATCACAACAGAAAGCGTTGCTTTGTAGATAGTGCATCACTCCCAGGTGAGGGAAATCGGGCCTTTCATGACCAGCCTTGACGTAACCATTTGACACGTGTGACTTTCTCAACGACGTTAATAAAACGTTTTTAAAAGAAAAAAAAACTATAAAAATCATTAAAATGCTCAACATGTCATCACCCTTTTCTGTTTCTGCACATCTTTTTTATGTGTGTGTTTTTTTCTCCTTTGTACAATTGGTTTTAACATTAGGTACAGCACCCTGGGGCTACTTGCCTGCTATATAAAGATGCTTAATAAATAAAAAACCTCAGCTTACTTTACCTTTCCTTAAAATGGTGTGGTTCAAATTGGAGGGCAAACAGCCCAGGCGAACAAAGTTAGGAGTTTGCTTTTTCTAGGAATTTTAAAGAATTTAAATGCCACAAAGATCAAATGATGTCCTTTAAAGTAGAATGAGTCGCGTATCAGAGCAAAATCACCTTTGATTTCTGCTGTGTCAACAATTATTGGCATACATGGTTTTCGCCTGCATCAAATTTGATCACTTTTTAAAAACTGGAATCTAGGGATTGCCATAGACATTAGCACCAAATATTGCAGATCCCAAAGCCAGTGAGCTCATCCCCCTTAAGTAAGCTCATCAAATAGCCATGAAAACAAGAATTCAATGGACACACATATTCCCAGAACATTTCACTAATGAGCTTCACATCTTGCTTTGGATTAAGCGATTATTCTCAGATAAACATCCCCTCCGCGTCCTTGTCTATTCGAGCTTTCAAGCTTGATCAAATCAAGTTAAAACGAGAGCTTGTTTACAGTCCAATTAATTACACCCAGTTTCATCTAGAACACATTCGTTTTCAAGCCAACGCTCACATGGCGGATGCAAGTATCCGCTGGCCTGCTTTCATCTGTTGGGGATCATACGTCCAATTCTGAAGGTCCAGACACCTGGGATCAAACCCTGGCACAAGTGAGGGCTGCTGGCGGGTCCCTCTATGAACATATGGGACTTCTGAAGATACACAAGTCAGAAATGTGACTGACTCCATGTGCCATCTCAGAGCTGAGCATTTCACTGCCAAAAGCACTGGCCTCGGATCCCAAAGATGCCCCCAGGGACGGAGCCCACACTTTCAAATTACCTGCTTCAGAAACAGATCTGGTGCAAATCTTCAGAATAAAGATCAGCAAGTAGGTCAGCATTATATTTTCCTTTTAATTAGTCAAATTAATTTACAAACTTAATAGCGAGATTCATCCTGAATTCAGAAAGAGAGAAATGCACAGCAAATTAACCCTTTAAGATCTCCGGGAGAGCCGTCGATCCCATTTGCATGTACATTTTTTAATGCCTTTATAATTACAACCATCTAAAATAGAGCAATAATTCTTTTTGCATCATAAACAGAAGGATTAAGACTGGTATATGAAACATGCAGTTTTTTTTCCACGATAGGGTTTGTAGAAAACCAGTAAAAAGTTGCAAATCCTTCAAAAGATTACACCATAAAAATATTATAATCCACACCGCGGATGTTAACAGCACTTCCGATGAAGGATATCTCCTCATCACATTGTAAATGTGATTAATTCCCGTGAACCGTGACGTGATGTCATCTTCCCGGGACTTTTACCACGGCAAAAACTTTAAGCTTGGACTCACTCAATTGGTATCTAAAACATCCCATAAAATCCCTTTTCTCATCTGTGAGGGGCATTAGGCTCAAAAAACCACACAGGGGTGAAGAAAGTGTGTGGAAAGTGAGCACCCTTCTGAAGTTTCACCACAGTAAAAATTAATTTTTGTTATTTATTGCACTGTTTATTAATTAGAATGGTCAAAAGTACAAAGCTATCGATGATCAAAAGTATCTTAGAAATTTTCAATTTGATTGCACAGTTGTAAATCGTTTATTTTGATGTTCCTGGTATGTTTTATGCAAAATGTTTTCATTTTTTGTCTTACTTTATAAATTCGAGTATATCTCAAAAACTGATGAATTCACACAGAATAAATTCTCTGTGGTTCAAAAGCATTTTGTGCAACTTTTTTACATTTACAATTTTGAGGGATAAAGCTCAAGACGAGTCCTTAGAAAAAATATGTGGAGGAAATAAAAACTATTTTTATTTTTTTTTGTGTTTTTTTGGAGTTTTGACACTTTCTTCAGTTAATATTGAACTACCTCTATTAATATCATTAAAAATCTAGGATACAAGGCTAGTATTGATGTATGGCACATTTAAATAAAATAAAAATGGCACCACAGCAGGTACAAATGTAAAATATGCTCTGGCAGACATGGTTCTAAGGCAGGTCTTAAAGGGTTAAAACTGAACGGCAAATATAGTAAACGTGCTGCAAATGGAGAAATGCACAGCAAAAAATGAAATGTGCTGCAAAAAGGCCTGTCATAATAACACATTTTTCGAATAAATGCCACAAAATCTATTGCGATAAAATTTTAGAAAGAGTTTCCAACTAAAAGAATGTTACTAATGGCAAAATAATGTAAATGCATCCATATAAAGTTAAATAAACCTTTCTTAACACATTTTTAGCGTATTTTCAAACTAATCTTTTCAGGAATCGTTTGCGTGATGCAACCTGTGATGATTGGTAGTTTGAACCATCTGCACTCATTGGATACTCATGTTGGTTTTCCTTAATTTTGTATTAAATACAGCAGTGTCCTTAGAAATTAAAATTGAACGTTTAAAGGGTGCACTTGCATCGATATGCAATTATTTCCTAACGAAGAGTGTGGGAGGGATCTGAAAGACATCGGTTTGGTCATGGACAACTGTTATCTTCTGTTCAGCACAAACGGAAGGAAGTCGGTAACAGGATTTTCATCTTTTGGATTAACAATGGCTTTGTTGTACCTAAACTAATGCTTCATTTTCAAACTTCTTTTGTTGCACTGTAAACCTCTTAATCAATTGAAGATCCGCTTTTTTCCACTAGAAGGATCAGAATTTACTGTCGTTTATTGACTGGAGCAACGCCCAGAAGAAGAGAGTCCATGGAGAAGAATGGCAGGTTGTTCACACTCAGCAGACGGTAAACGCTTGAATTATATCATCAATTAGAATTATAAAAGGGTGCCAGTGGATTAACGTAGCTTGAAGGGGTTGTTTCTAATGAAGAGATTTTCACGGTGGAGAGCCACAAAGACAGCAATTAATTCTGTTGTAGCTTCTCATTAATATCACAAAGAAAATGTGTTAAAATCATCCAATGGCAGCAAGTTTCATAGACGGCCCTTTCTTTCAGACATAAGACAGACAGACTCAAAGAGCGAGCAGGGAGCTCACTGGTATCGTAACTGGTATTGTAGTTTTACTGTTACAAGTAAGGTTAAATGTTCTGTACTTCCACAACTATAGAGGGCGCTCTCCACCCTCCTTTACGGGCTATAAATAGACAGGGGAAGAAACGGGAAAACAGGAAGGGACGTGTGAAGCACTCCTGAGGATCCTGTTGAACACATTTGTTCGAAAAGACTTCGTAAGTGATTTTTTTTTGTATACTGGCCTTTCTAAAAAAATTTGCATATTGTGATAAAGTTCAATGTACCGATAAACATTAGACTGTCATATATTTCAGATTCAGAAGTATTGAGTGTTACATAATTATTTGAAGGTTGATTTTTTTATGTATTAAAAACACTTTTCTTTTATTGGTTGGATGAAATATGCAATTTTTTGGAGATTTTGGGTTTTCATGAGCTGTATTCCAACTCATGTTTACATACAACTACTTCAGTTGTGTGTAAATAAATCTGAAATATATGAAAGTGTAACGTTTATCTGTACACTACAGAAAATATTGAACTTTATTGCAATATAATTTTTTTGGACCTGTATATTTTGGGTTTGTTAGTTTGTTATATCTGGTTTTTATTTACAGTTCATTGTGAAAGTCTTCACACCGGCAGACGTTTGGATCTCTCAACTCACGACTGTCCCTCTATGAACATATGGGACTTCTGAAGATACACAAGTCAGAAACATTTCTGTGGACACTGTGACACTCCACTCCAACTACTACCAAATCTACCATTCATCAACCTCCAAGGATTATCTGAACACACCTTAACTACTTTGGGATTTCGTGAACTTTGGGCATAGGTTCACTTTCTTTTCTTGGTTGGAAACTTTTATAATCTGATTTATTGTTAAATTAATTGGCGTTTGTGCTCACCTGGGAGAAATTAATATACGTGGTTCACAAATCGGATTCTGCGGTTCCTCTTTTTTTTTTATGTACTAATGGCAAAAGCTGTGTGTTACAGTGTGCCGCACTCTTTTCATTCCATCGCTCATGGGATGATGTTTGAAATCTGTTCCGTAGAGAAACAGGTCTTTAACCTCTTAAGCCCTGAGGCCTATTTTCCGAAAATCCTATACTTTTACTTTTTAAGGCATTTCTCAGCTTTTACAAGGTCTAAACTGCAAATCTTGGTATCAAAATGAAGATAGGTTCTTGGGGAGTGGTGTGGATGAGTTAATTTGACAGTCAAGAACACTGGGTAAGAGTAATTGATGTTGGAATGGCCAAAAAATGAACTCCGCCTAAAAAAAAAACACATGTTTCCTCCAATATCTCCTTATTTTACTTATAACGAAGCAAATAAACACAATCAATTGTAACAACTACATGTCAAGGACATCTGTAGCAAGGTTGGTGTTCATACTACAAGAAACTAATATTCTGTAAAGGTTTTGATTGAACAAAGTTCAGGCGTAATCCATGTTGGCACAGTTAGGCACAATTTGGCACAATAATTGAAATATGGAAAAAATCTTGTCCAAAGCTTCAGCTACATTCATAGTCTTCTTTTCTTGCTTACGGGACATGATTTCAGCAAAAAAAACTCATAAAGAAACGCTGTAAAAGGGAGGTGGAAGCTCATTTACCCCATCTTGCTGCGCTTTTGGGAACGTTTCACTCACAAACGCTTTGACGTCGAGCTTCTGCATGTCCCTACCCCCCGACCATCTGTCCAATCCGGGAGCTCTATATATCGGTGGAAAGCTCTGTTTCTATGCAAGCAAATGAGATCAACCATTTTGAGACTGACGGGATCGCCGACGAATCACACGACGCGCAGCGTGGAGAGACCACCTCTTACGCACGGGGAGTCATTCCATATTTGGTGACGTCATGAGACCACGGAGCAACAGAAAAAATCAAAAATGGCGTTTCCGCGAAGCTATCGACCGGACATAACAACAAACGGACTTTTATCGCTATGGAAATAACTTTTTGTTGAAAAAACGGCAAAGGTAAGACAAGATTTACATGCTTGCTTGGTTTTCGCTGGCGTTTTTTCGTGGAACTTTCGCTCCCTGCTCTGAAATACTTCATGCAATGTAAATGAGTTGCATATCGCTGGATTCAGCTGGTTGTTAGCTTTCATTTAATGTCATGGTTTTGGTGTTTCCGTTTATATTGTGGATACATATCGCACATAAACAAAAACGTGGTCATGAATTATACTCCGGATATGTTGTTTATTTGCATGGCGTTCGAGCTGTGGTTAACGAATATGAAATTGAATTAGATACGTCTTTAGAGGAGTTTCCGCTGAACACAACAGTATTTAATATGTGTGGGTTATTCTCAGGGTTAGTGAGCTATGAGTGAAAATGTAACGCACAAGGGGGCAAGTCCCCGGTACCGGGGACTCTCGGGCTTAAGAGGTTAACAAAGATATTTGGAAGCAACGATGACACAAAACCCTGGACGACTGCTGAATACGTAACAGAAATTATTGAAAGTGTTTTTTTTTCCAAAACGCCATAGATAATTCTGAGAGAAAAAAATAGTTTATTATAGTATAGTATATTGACTGTAAACAGCTGGAAAATGGACTAATTCTGTTCCATCTTCATGGAATGATTTTAAAAGATCAAAAACTTTTGACAACTGCCATTTTTCCACCTCCTCACCTCAATGGTGTTTTGTGAAAAGCTCGACTGACTTTTATAGCGGTTTGGAAAAAAAACTAACAAGACAAACAAAGACTTCATTACACGGCAAGTATTATGGATTTTAGATACTTTAATAAGGACCTTTCAAATGTGAAAAAAACCCTTCAGATTTGGCAATAAATCGCATTTTAGCACCAAACTCTTCGTTTGTTCAAAGGGAATGGCTTCCCTGGGCAATACATTGAATGAAGCACATCTTGTCAACTATGCTATGTTGACAGGCATCGGATATTTGCTGCACACTATTCGACTATTCCACACGGCCACCATTTGAAGAATGAAAGAGAGGCTCAGGTTTATAGAAACCCAAAGTTGACAACAAATCTGGAAGTACTGGCAAGATATTTAATCATTTATGTTGAAAATTAGGCTTAAAATAAATTTTGCATGTTTTATTCAAGGCTACGTCACCAGTCTGGAAAGTAATGTTAAATATTTTAAACAATTTGTGAGTTTTTTTTTTTTTTATGAAGGAAAAAAAAGTACTGTATATTATTGTTTTTGCTGACTTAAGTGATAATTTTTTAAATGTTGATAAAATCCTCAAAAAACACTGAAAAAGAGCATTTATTGCAGTCTTCGATGCTACACTTCAGCATAAAATATAATGATTAAGATCTTTAAAAAAAAAAAAAAAACGCAAATCCATATATAATATGTATATTCTTGTTCAAATATTTACTTAAATATCTATACTTTATTATAAATAAGAAATGTCTCCAGATTTTTACTCGTTCCTGTTTTCCAGAAGCAGGTAGTTGAAATACTTGGATCTTTGGAAGTGAAGTACAAAGGTAATTTCTCTCAATTTTTTATTTAGATATTTGATGATTTTACTATGAGATCTTGGAGTGTCATTTAAAAAAAAATATCACCCTGTCACTCAAATTATTTCAGACACTTAATTCTTTTAATGTAAAAAAAGCACATATTTGGTAAATAACAGAATTTCCTGGTTCTATAAACATGTGCTCCATGTGGCAATTATTTGAAAAGAAAACTGCATTTAAAAGTCCTGTTACTGTTAAAGAATAACAAGAGGGTTCGAAGAACAAGAGCCCCAGTTCAGAAAAAAAGCGCATTGCCATTGCACTGGGATTTATGCTGTGATGCATTTTCAACGAAGTTATCAGAATTTTTTTATGTGCAAAAGTTTATCCCTCTCATTTGTGCACAGAATTTTTTTAATGTGCATTTTCATAATGTCTTTCAAAGACATTTCTTGATGGGACTTGATGGGATCAGCACCAAACTGGAGTTCAAAGCACTCCATTCCATTCAGTAATCCAGTTCAATCCATAACTTGATTTTCACTGTTGGAAAAACACTTGTTTCCCTCACAGCAGCAGACCTTCCTTGGGTTCTCGTCTCTCTCCCCTGACTCCCTCAAAACAGAGAACAATGTCACAGTTTCTTAAATAATTTTATGCACCATTGTGCATCGATCGAATTGTCCTGGTAATTGTTTCGAGATTGGTACAATGCACAATAGTAATGCTGAAATGAGTCGGAAGCTTCGCCATGGACTTATATCCTGTTACTATGGAAATGAGCTCAATAAATGACCTTTAGCTATTACAATTTATGTTTTATTGATTATGTGTCCCAAAAGCCAATTTATACAAAGACTCGTGGGTTTAGTGTTAGAATAAATTGAATTACATTTCAGTTCAGAGTATGAGGGTCAACGTTCCATTTTACGATTAGCTACTCTATTATTAAAATTTTTTGCAATTTTTTTACACTTCATATATCTATGGTATGCTTTCACTTAAATGTATTCATTCCTGTCAGAGGAAATGGAATGCACATGTTTTCTACCCAGCTGAATACACTCACCAGGCACTTTAATAGGTACACATTACTAGCACCGGATTGGACCACTTTTGCCTTTGGAACTCCTTCATGGCATAGATTAAACTAGGTGCAATTGTTTCATTCCTCAGAGGGTTTGTCGGCTGCACATCTACGTTGCAAATCACCCGTTCAACCACATCCCATTGAGGCCATTGATGTACAGTGAACCCATTGTTATATTCAAGAAACCAGTCTGAGATGTTTCACGGTTTATGACGTGGCACATCATCCTGTTGGAAATAGCCATCAGAAGATGGGTACTCTGTGGTCATAAAGGTCTGGACATGGTCAGTAACAATCCTCAGGAGGTTGTGGCAGTGACACAATGCTCAATTTGTACCAATGGGCCCAAAGTGAGCCAAGAAATATAGCCCACCCCCTTACACCACCACCAACAGCCTGAACTGTTGAGAGAAGGGATCCATTCTTTCATGTTGCTTAGGCCAAAATCTGACCCAACCATCCAAATGTTGGAACAGAAATCGAGATTCATCAGACCCGGAAACATTTTCCAATCTTCTATAATCTAATTTTTGGGAGCCTGTGTGAATATTAGCCTCAAATTTCTTGTTCCTAGCTGCAGGAGTGCTATCTGGTCTGGTGCTCTGCTGCTGTAGCTCGTCCACCTCAAGGTTCGACTGTCTGAAGAGCCACCAGGAGCCAAAAGAGCCCAGGAGGTGCCCTTTGACTGGGTCTAAAGTGTTGCGGACGGGCAAGCTGAGTCACTGTTGCTTGGCTAGATTCGCGTCCCCCAGAGGAGCGCCCGTTTTCCAACAAGGAGTCAACTGAGCCCGGAGCTCAGAGAATGCACGATCTCACATCTCTGGTCCGGATTGTAGCTAATGGACATTTGAGTTACTTCTGCGTTTCCATCCGGTCAAACCAGGCCATTCTCCTCTAACCTCTGGGATCATCAAAGCAATTGCACCCATAGAAATGTCGCTCATTATAAATTTTCTATTTTTGGACCATTCTCTGTAAACCCTAGAGATGGTTGTGCATGATACTCCCAGTAGATCAACAGTTTCTGAAATTTCCTGGGTGTCACCAGTAGCCATGCCATGATCAAAGTCACTTAAATCACCTTTCCTTCCCACTAGGATTCTTGGTTTGAACTGCAGCAGATCATAGTGACCTTGTCAACATGCCTAAATGAGTTGCTGCCATGTGATTGGCTGATCAGAACTTGCATTAATGGGCAGTTGGACGTTTGTACCTAATAAAATGGCCAATGAGTGTATATTAAGTCTCACACCATTGTTTGTGCTGGTGCAGTTGCGTAGTTTTATTGGAGAATGTTTTATGCTAAATGAATTTTTTAGGGTATATTTCTCTGAAATGTTGGAATCTGATTTAAAAATGAAAACGAAACAAAAAATTGTGATATTTACAAATAATAAGAAAAAAAAATTTGCTAAGCTTAACATAAGACTCTTAAAGTTTTTCTCCAGAACACAAAACTCTATTCTGTGTGTGAGTGAGCGAGCGAGCGAGAGAAGGTGGGAGGGGTGCATCAAATGAGTGCAGCAGTTTAGCATCGATCGGCTGAAGACACACACAGCACTAATTGACTTGAGTGTGAACATCTCTGTCTCAGCACCAGAGCAGAAGCAAACATCTGGAAATCAGATCAAAAGCTGCTGATTAATCCCCTTCCATGAATGGATTCAAAATGAACTTACGATGCAATTCTTTCTCTGTGAATTCATCCATCCATCTAAAGAAATAATAGATGTTTACTTACTCTTCCAACAGACTTATTTTCCTACATGGAAATATAGTGCCTGGTATAAAAAAGTTTTTTACCTGGATTTAACAAAGCAAAAAGGTGCGATCTTCCTATTGGATATTGTCTGCATGGTAATCTACAAGTTATTTAACTCCAACTACTACAATGACTTGCTTCTCTTTTTTTTTTCATCCCGTGGCCATGGAAAAGATGTTGGTCAAATCATTGGCATCAAACAGAAAAAACATCTAAGGAGATAGATGTTTAAACCAACACATTAAAAACGGGAAGAATAGTGGTACCCATAGTTTTCGGGGAAGAAAAACAGCATTAGAACTCAGTGAAAGAGTAAAAGGAACCCAAGGGAGTGGAATTGAACTGCTGTAGCCTTAACCTCTTAAGCCCTGAGGCCTATTTTCCGAAAAACCTATACTTTTACTTTTTAAGGCATTTCTCAGCTTTTACAAGGCCTAAATCTTGGTATCAAAATGAAGATAGGTTCTTGGGGAGTGAGTTAATTTGAGAGTCAAGAACACTGGGTAAGAGTAAATAGGGCTGGGCGATATGAAGCAAAAAATATATCTCGATATATTTTGCTATATCTCGATATACGATATATCTCGATATCGACAGGATTTAACCCCCCCCCCCCAAAAAAAAAAACTACTGCAAAAACAAATATTAAAAATTTCAAAGTCGTTTTTTATTGAAGCTCAGAGGTGCTTCTGCACATTTTCTTTCAGAAATCCTTGTATACATATTATAAAACAATAAAGAAAAATAAATTTAAAAATAATTCAAAAATAAAACAACTAAAAAACAGGCAGTGAATAGGGACAAAGTGCTCCTGTAACATTTAGGATATAAACAAAATCCCTGATAACATAAATAATAATTTAACTGTAAAATAATACACATTGCCTTCTTTTCATTCAAAAATAAAACAACTCAAGCTCATCTTTGCAGGACCTCTGTTGTAAGTGTAACGCGCGTTGTTTCCATGTGCAAGCTCCACAGTTCTTACCGCGCGCTGGCTTGTGGGTTCTTGGCTTTGTTGCAAGGAGGACACTGACAGGAAGATCAGGGAGTCACAACACTTGATTTATTAACCATGAAGAGGTGAACATCGTACATCAGCCACATCCGATTACTCAGCGCGAGTCATTTCTCTCTCTACACACTTCCTCACCGTGTGCTTAACTAACTGATCTCGCGAGGCTCGCAACGTTTCTCTCTTCTCGCGATATTACCCCTTCGTCATATTTAAAGTTATAGGGCATTAGTTTTAACCTCTGATTTCACTCCCTACATAAGTAATCTTTTCCAATTCAGCAGCAAGCCGCGCTCTCTCTGTAGTGTACAGTCGCGGGAGTTCCTGTCTCGAAAAGTAATGACGACTCGGTAAACTGTATCTGACTGGGATCAAGTGTTTTTAGCGTAGGTGGGGACGAGCGCAGCACAGAGAAGGCACACAAGCAAAGTGGCGAAAATTAAAAATAGACCTTATATCGATATATACGATATGCCAGAATTCATATCGAGTTTAAAAAACATCTCGATATATTTTAAATATCGAGATATCGCCCACCCCTAAGAGTAAATGATGTTGAATTGGCCAAAAAATGAACTCCGCCTAAAAAAAAAAACACATGTTTCCTCCAATATCTCCTTATTTTACTTATAACGAAGCAAATAAACACAATCAATTGTAACCACTACATGTCAAGAACATCTGTAGCAAGTTTGGTGTTCATACTACAAGAAACTAATATTCTGTAAAGGTTTTGATTGAACAAAGTTCAGGCGTAATCCATGTTGGCACAGTTTGGCACAATTTGGCACAATAATTGAAATATGGAAAAAATCTTGTCCAAAGCTTCAGCTACGTTCATAGTCTTCTTTTCTTGCTTATGATTTCAGCAAAAAAAACTCCTAAAGAAACGCTGTAAAAGGGGGGTGAAAGCTCATTTACGCCATCTTCCTGCACTTTTGGGTAACGTTTCATTCACAGTACTTCCTAGGTTCTAAATTCCGCATGTCCCTACCCCCCGACCATCTGTCTAATCCGGGAGCTCAATATATCTTAAAAAGCTTGGAATCTGAGGAAGCCAATGATCTCCACCATTTTGAGACTGACATGATCCCCGACCAATCACAGGACGTGCAGCGTGGAGAGACGTGCTCTTACGCACGGGGAGCGTTTCCATATTTGGTGATGTTACACGAGAACAGAGCTACAGAAAAGAGCCAAAATGGAGTTTCCACGAAGCTATCGACCGGACATAACAACAAACTGACTTTTATCGCTATGGAAATAACTTTTTGTTGAAAAAACAGCAAAGGCAAGACAAGATTTACATGCTTGCTTGGTTTTTGCTGACATTTTTTTCGGGGAACTTTTGCTCCCTGCTCTGAAATACTTTGCGCCATGTAAATGAGTTACATATCGCTGGATTCAGCTGGTTGTTAGCTTTCATTTGATGCCATGGTTTTGGTGTTTCCGTTTATATTGTGGATACATATCGCACATAAACAAAAACGTGGTCATGAACTATACTCCGGACATGTTGTTGTTTATTTGCATGGGGTTCGAGCTGTGGTTAACGGACAATAAATTGAATTATATATGTTTTTAGAGGAGTTTCCGCTGAGCACAACAGTATTTAATATGTATGCGTTATTCTCAGGGTTAGTGAGCTATGAGTGAAAATGTAACGCACAAGGGGGCAAGTCCCCGGTACCAGGGACTCTCGTGCTTAAGAGGTTAAAAAAACATATCAAGGAGGTGAACCAGAGGCTTCGGTTTCAGAGGAATAAAGATTGGACATGATGAGTCAAGACTGACCCTGTTCCAGAGTGATGAGCGCATCGGGGTAAGAAGAGAGGCAGAGGAAGTGATGCCTAGTGCCTACTGTACAACCACGTGGGGGCAGCGCTATGATCTTGGGCTGCTGTAGTTGCTCTGGTCTTGGTTCAGCAACAAGAAGTGCTCAAAGAGGGAGGTCAACTGACTCCCTGAATGTACTGAATTCGATTAATGGAATTTTTTTCGTCCCTGATGTCCCACAGCTTTGACAAAAAAAAAGTAGTGACCTGGCTGTATTTTTAAAACATTTTGATCACGAGACGCAATTTTAGAACACGGACAAAGTTCTCAGCAACTCTGTCTACAGATGTGCAGTGTGAAATCTTATCGTGTGAATTCAGCACAACTGAATAGTGCTCCAGATAGTCCTTCAAAGTGAAAGCATCTGCGACACGACTGCCCTGAAAATTGTGCAGTTTGAACCCGGCTTAAGCGTGCAGGAAAAGGTGTACTATTTCCTTCCCCCAGGAGCAGCGGATGGAAGCCTCAAGAGCCACCAGGAGCCAAAAGAGCCCAGGAGGTGCCATTTGTCTAGAGTGTCAAAGACGGCCCAGCTAAGTCACTGGGGCATCCCCAGAGGAACGCCCATTTTCCAACAAGAAGTCAACGACACAGTGCATGGTGCAGTGAGCCTGGAGCTCAGAGAAGGCACGAGCACAGTTTGATCCCAAACCTCTGGTCCGGAAACCGACTTGCCACAAGACAAACGGGGTGAAGGCACATCGGAGTACCCCTGCACACTTCCTGGAGCCATACTTGCCTAACCTGCTAGCAACCATACCTAACAGAGTGCTGAGTGACTCTTTGTAATTATTTTAATGATGCACTTAACATTTTTTTTTATTTATTTTTAATAAATGCTCCATGTTTTGAACAGTGCAAGTGTCTCTCTCTCATCACCCCCTACAATATATAAATATAGAAGACATGACTATAAACTAAATATACAGAAAAAAAACTAATTACAAAAAATATTAATATAAAAATACATAAAAACCTAAATATACAAAATTTTACATACATGCATACATATAAACTGCAAAAAATGTACAATGTAATATAAAATATACTATTTTTTTTCCAAGATGTTAAAAGCTGCGTTTCCAAACACCCATTTTTTTGCGCATTTTGGTATATTGCATTAAAAACCCTGGATGGAAACCCCAAGATGAGCATAAACTTTGAAAATGTGCATAGAAAAAATTGGGCACAACTAAGTAGGATAAACTTTTTACATTTTTATAAATTACGATGGAAACAATCAACGATGGAGTAATCAATGGTGGAATAATGAAACAAATTAACAAACCTATTAATTTCACGACGTCTGAAATGTTGTTGTGGTCAGTCTAAAATTCTTAAAGTCTGTCATCAGTGGTTTGGGATTATCAGAACTGTCTCGACCGGCTGCAGTCCAAAGAGCAGTCTCCGCCTCCAAAAGCAAGAAGACATGACTTTGTATATTGCGTTGCTAAGACGAAAGTAAGTTATTACATTCAAAAAGGCCTTTTCCTAATGCAGCAAACTGCTATTTTCCTGTCGATATTTGGCTCCAGCTTATTAGGAAATGATTCTTTTGGACTCGTCGGACGGAATTCGCAAATATATTAAGCAAAGTTCCAATTTTGTGCATTAATTTAATTCGCATCTTTGAATGGAAACATTGATGATGCTCAAACTTTAAAATCTGGTTAACAGAACATGAAACTCTGACATGAAATGGGCACCACAAGGTTCACAAATCTAAAGTGTGCATAGCACCCACTGCTCAGACTTTATTGGTTCTTATCAAAGTTTTCCATTCTTCATAAGGTACGAGGAGAGTTGATAATAGACAGGGAGACGGATCTGAAACAAAAGTATTGGAAATACGTATTCTATTTTTTACAGTACGAAAAGGGAGGACATGGAGTGGCCATGTCATGATTGATTGAGAGGCTGCAATGTCAGCGGAGCGCTGGAGAGAGGCAGGAAGCCAGGTATGTACAAAAGGAAGAGAGAAAACATCAGCCTGCCAAACATCTGGATCTTCTTAGAAAAGCAGACTGTGGCAATCTGGCAGAAAATGAAAGAAAAATCAAACATTGGACTAGTGTCTGTTCAGAGCTGTGTTTAACAAAAGCAACATTCACCAGGGATAGCTGCACATTCCATTGTTCTGTCTCCCAAACCATAGCTCCAAAAACCTTTGGAAATGCAACTTTTGGAACACAACATAATTTCTTTCAGTGCCAGAGTTTGTGCTGCTGTTTAGCCTGTAAATCATTTTTTGCTCGTTTTTGACACTAGTCTCATTTCAACACAACCCATGTGAGGCGGTCTCTGCTAAAATAAGGAACAAGAAAACTTTTCTTTCATGAAATCATTATTAATAACACAGGGGGACCTGGCTACAGTTCACCATTCTTACACAGGAAATACATCACCTGCTCTCTAATGAACAAATGGAATCCCAGTGAGCTTTTCTGACCGTATTCCAGCAAAATAAAAACCAACCCCAGCCCAAATTCCAATTCTTATCTTACCTCAAGCATTTAAACACTGTATTTTACCCATTTGTACTATGTGTTTTAATCTGCAATAATATGTCAATAGAAGGAAAGGTGTCAGGAACTGGGTGTGATTAACTCAATGGGCCACTTGCACTACTATTTTCACGTTCTTCGCAATAGCGCACAGTAATTTACTGTTTCATGATGTCTACATTCTACAGCCGCTGATCTTCCCCAAAGTTAACATCTCAGATGAGAAACGGCCAAAACATTATCCAGCAAGCTGGAAAGGGAATTTAAATTATACACAGTTCATCAGTATGTGTACAGCGAATAACTGTTCGGCAGGCTTCTCCCACTGTGCTGCAGGAAAAAGCATTGGTACAGTGCCAGTTACTAACGTCCTCCGTGCATCTGACAAACTAGAGCTCTGCGTTTCTTCCTTTAAGGTGGAAGTGTGTAATGAGTCTCCTTGTAAGTAATCCATTGTAGGAGCAGAGACTTGAACTGACAAAGCTTTATTTAATCAGCAGAACACAAAACACAGGAAGCAACATGGCATGCCCACGAGGGGGAAAACCTCAACAACTATTAGCTGGTTGCAAAATACATAAAGAGCACTCAGGAATAATCTCGATCTTGGAACAGAAAGGCTTCTAAACATCACGGATGAATGTCAGTCCCGTAACTAAAGGGTCTTAGAAAGGGAAATAAATACAGAGAGTAATTATGGGAGACAGCGAGGAACAAGGTGGGAAATAATTAATTACGGAGATGGGAGGGAAGAGGATGGCAAGAGCCCTCCTACATGGCTGGCCTAATACAGGTGTATGCGAAAAAAAAAAAAACATTTAAAAAATTATTTCCTCAGAATATAAGTCAATAGCTGTGGTGTAGTCGGGGCTATACACATGTATACGCAGTATGCCTACTTTTTTCTTTGGGTATTACGACTTCTGATGACCAATAACTGTGTATACCCTCTGCAGACTCACTTTGATCTGCTGATTAGACTCACCCAATTTACATTTATTCATGTCCTCTTTAACTGACAAGCAAGTGTTTAACATGCCGCTTAATTTGTTGCAATTGGTGCATTTTTGTTTGAATTGTTCCATTTCCCGCCCCC
The DNA here is from genome assembly GCA_007224835.1 of Danionella cerebrum. Classification (NCBI taxonomy): domain Eukaryota; kingdom Metazoa; phylum Chordata; class Actinopteri; order Cypriniformes; family Danionidae; genus Danionella; species Danionella cerebrum. The sequence goes on from SRMA01026033.1 coordinate 64,269, forward strand.
CATTGACCTTATTAGGGTCAGCAGCAACAGCGAGACAAGGAGTAAAGTTATTTCGAAAACAACAACAAGCCAAATGAAGAGAAGGTCTCACTGAAAAGCTCAGGTAAAATTATAACACAATGTTTGAAATTCGTTATAATAGTGCCCACCGCAACAGGGAATGACATTACTATTATAATATTGTTATAATAGTAAACCGCCACGCCAAAAAGAACGGACATGATTTATGTCTTTGCCTCATCGTTTGCTGTTAGCTTGGTTTAAAACACAAGCACGAGTCTGTAAAGACACCAGCACCCCAGGACTGGGTTTTGCCGGGTTAAGGCCAAATTTTTGGTCTGATGTTTCAGGCTGGGTGCAGCGATGGAACTAAACATGCCAGGATAGTGTGGTGGGCTGCCGGGACACGCAGTGATTCCCTGCTTGCAGGTGAGGTTAGCATGTCTTTTTTGGTTTGTTTTCATTTAATACTGAAGCTTGTCGATGTATAAATACTTGTCAAAAATACTGAAAGTGTCAACCTTCTACTGACATTGAGGCTACCCTGAGTTGATCTAGGCACTGCCATTGACAGGTGCACATTCGCACATGCGACTTCCGGATAAGGATGTAGCCTTCTTGGAGCTCCGCCTCGAGTCTGGCTCATACACGCCCCTTTCACAATCACATTTGTAATCTCAATTTTTGTAATTAGAAGCAAGAATTTGATCAATTCAACATAAATCTTTTTTCACGGCATGCTGACTCTGTTAGGAGAAATTGGAGCGGTCACATGAAAAAAAAATTAAAACAAAAAAAAAATTAATGAAGTATGTTCACTAGATAACTTTCAAAAACATGCAATGTTTGTATAAATACCGGAATTTCTAAGGAATTTTTTTTTAATGTTCGGCTTTTTTCCATAGACTTTTATTTGGTGGTAATCATTCTGCAGCCCGCACCATGGAGGCGGACACCCCGGTTTGGCTTCACTCCACCAGCCATGTGAAACATACTTTGGTGAAACATAGTCAATGAGTAAGAGTTTGATTTGATGCATAAATAGACGTGAGATAATGAGATAATTGTTGTCACGCCCTATTAACTCCTCCTGAAATACGTCTGAAATGCTACTTAGAGTATAATGAGCTCAGACTGATTTACTTATTGCTGATCAGTCAGGAGCAAACAGCCTGCTGCACAGTAAACAAATATACACTGTGCTTTCTATTCTTCTAAAGACCTTACACGGTTAGAGTTCTCACGTCTCTAACCTTGACATCCATCTTTCCCACACACACTGGTTCCTTCAGGCTGTAGCCTTCTATAGTCTTCTCTATCTAACAGTCATGGAGAGGGCATACACTTGCGTAACACCAGGTCACCCAGGCCCCTTCGAACGCTGATGCGTGTGTTTTCTCAAAGAATGCCGACTCATTCTCACCCTGTCCTTCACTCATCTCTCATGAGTCAGAGCTGACCCGTCAAAACGACTCAAAATCTGAAGCCTGGAGAATGTGAAGCCTCACACTCTAGCAGGAAGAGAGCAGCATCCCCTGAAGATATATCTGAAGTGGTGTTAAGGTTTTGTAGAAGTTGCAGCAACAAATGCCATTAGTGCATGATGTGAGTGCAGGATAATACAAAGATGCACTGAAAGGTGATGATGAGTGGAGGATGGACTGACTTGCAGGAAGAATCAGTATCAAGAACATTTCATTATGAAGGTCCTACCCTTCAAAATTCTAGTAACTGGTAAGAGTCCTACTTAAAAAAATAATACTGGTAAAATGCAGTGGAAACTGAGGCAATATTTTGATGAAGACGAAGCAGTCTGTTTCATCTGACATTCTTCTGAGCAGAGGTTTCATTTTCTTTCATCGTCCACACGTATTTCTGGTGATTTATATTGTAGCTTGTGGTAAGAGAGACATGGACACACTGGCACTGTACAGGGCCGCACTCGGTGCTTTATTAAAATAAGTCACTCAACGTTGTGACAGAAGTAATGGGGAGTAAACCAATCGTGTGTGTACTCTGAAGTGCGCTAGGGAGTGTTCCGGGGCGCCGTGCCCCCAGATTAGTCCAATGACACGTGGTTTCCTGGATAGAGGTATGGAATCTCCTGTGGCTGATCTCCCCAGCAAACAAGGGCTTCGAGCTTTGGGCCCGTCTCCATGGGCCGACGCCTCTCGGGCAATGGACGGCCAGAGCGCTCCAGAAGCCTTCAGAGGCCAGTGACTCCACTGGTCCAGTGGTGACCCTATAGATCCAGTCAGTGGGCACCTACTGAGATCCATCGACTTCCGGTAGCTCCTGCGATCTTAGTTGCTGCTCCCTGGAGAAGGAAATTGTCCATCCTCTCCAGTGACTTCCCTCTCCTCTGCTGCGTTTATATGTGTGCCGTCTGATGACGCGCAGCTGGCCGAATGAGTTGCACCTGGCAATGCTGATAAGCACCTCATCACAATTTAGGCAAGTGTCTCAGAAATGGATCAGACATTACAGTGTGAAGATGAAACTGCAGAGGATTTGGGAGGTGGGGGGCTACCATTCTTGGAAACATAACAGATGAGATGTTCCCAGTCTGAAAGGGTCCTTTGACACTTCTCCACTCCAGATAACTCTGATGGATCTTTCTGCAAGGTGGACTCAGCTGACCTTTTCTGCTAGAGTGGGAAAATATCTTATGATTGGTCCAGCAGGATAAGGCCAGATGATTTGGGGTGTTTACTGGTAAGTCGTACATTTCTGGTTTTTCCAAGTTTGCCATTTTGTGTAAAGAAAGATGATTAAAGACAACCTTTTTCTTTAAGTAAAAAGTTGCATGCTTTTTTTTTTGCCTAGAGTTTAGAAAGATGCCTGCTGCAGTCACCGTGTGATTTTCAGACCGAGGGGACAGTTAGTTAAACTTAGTCATTAAAAACTATTTTAAAACCAAAGTTTAAATAAATCAAGTATTTGTTTCCAGTGACTGGCAGAACTATATCCTCAGGAAATAGAGCTTTGAAAATGACATTACTCAAAGCTAATAAACATTGTAATCTCCCCATTTCCATAAAAAAAATAAACCCTTGACCATCATAACCTTCTCTCGGAATGCCGCTCTCAATGGGTTCTTGGGTGCATTAAATGTCGTGCTTCTTTCTAAATGGCAGATCTCTGCTCCTGCTGAGGGTGAGCGGCCACCCGAGTGGGGCTTTCACCTTTCTTGTGCTCCAGCGCTGCATTTAAAGCTGTCAGAGCGCATGAACGCTGAAGAAAAGCTGCGGAGAACAGACACAGCAGGAAACAGCGGCTCCTGGATGGCTTCTTCCTCTTCACTACAACAAATAGCAGCAGACAGGGCTTTAAAACCCTGCCCTTCACACAAAAACAATCTGTATTTAACAAAGAAGAGGAGAAAGGTGCCAGGAGGACATGGAAGACATACACAGTTTTGGAGAGAGTGGTTATTTTAGGCATGCCTTTCGGCAAGAGACACCTTGATTCATGCTAAAATGAAATTAGCACCGCACACAATGTTATTAACTGATCTGATTCTCTGAGGTCGAGTCTAGATCTGTTGATCCATCCATATATCCACCACTCAATCATCTGGCTCAAGAGAAAAAGAGATCGACTTAAGATTCATCGACCTCAATCTCTTTGGAATTGCTACCTTTGTCAACATTTCAAATATTCCCTGGAGATCCATTTTTGCTAGTTGTGTGCACCCTTGTACCGCTTATGGAAGATCAAGTGACATATCTGACAGAAAATGGAATATCAGCTGCGTACACTGGTACAAATGCAGCAACAGATGTGGACATTGTTCCAGGAGTAGCAGCACAAGAGAACCGCTTTCCCACAAACAAAAGTATGGACATCTTCACAAAAATAAAACTAGGACATCATAGCCAAAACCAAAACACTGCATGAAGATACCTTACTAAAAGGCATAGAAACAGCAGCAGGTAAGTAGAGTATATAGCGGAAGCCAGAATGAGCTGATGTAAAGTATAAGCTCCAGAGCATGTGCTCGAACAAGGATGTGTGAGCCCTAACAAATATCTGACATTGTTGCCAATCAATAAACCTTTATTTGTGACATATACTGCTAAGGCCTCTACACACCAATCCGAATTGAGATTCGCACGAATCTGACTTCTTAGTAGGGTGCTCTTTGTCTGGGTCGAGGAAATATTAGTGCAATGACACTTCCTGATGGTGTCTGCAATGGCGTTTACGGTTTAAGACAACGACAGAGTTGAGATCAAGCAACACATACAAAAAAAATTTATGGATGTTGAATGGTGTATACTATTGGTGGCTGATCACCAGGTGGTGTTTGACTCATGTTATCCTAAAGAGCAAGCTTTCATTGGCCGTTTTCCTTGCAAAAAATGGAAAAATTAAGGTGTTCGTTGGCACAACTCGTTAGGTCAGAGGAACTTCGAATCGTTGTGTAGTCATTGTTGAAAGGAAATGTGTACTATGAAAGAATTAGTTAAAAACACCGGGAGAGTAGAAAGCATGCAGAGGTATTAGTGTCCTTGAGGAGGAATGCAGAGCTTCTCATTATCTTGTTCTCAGAAGGAAGATGTTTTGACTTCAATGACGGCCTTGTCCAAGGGGAAATTCATTCATTCATTCATTAATTTTCATTCCAGCTTATTCCCTTTCGGGGTCACGAGAGGCGGGGGTACACCCTGGACAGTTCGCCAGTCCATCATAGGGCAACATTCACACACACAGTCACACCTAAGGGGAATTTAGATTATTCAATTAACCTAACCGCATGTTTTTGGGGATTGTGGGGGAAACCGGAGTACCCGGAGGAAACCCACGCAAGCACAGGGAGAACATGCAAACTCCTTCCAGGAAGGTCACCGGCGAGCCTTGAACCGACAACCTTCTACCTGGAAGGCCACAGTGCTACCCACTGCGCCACTGTGCTGCCCCCCGCTCCATTTCCTTATTTTAATATAAATTAATGCACCCTTCATTCAAAAATCCCTTACTTGTAATATGTGAACATATTTACTGTACACAACTATGATTAGGAAAATTTTTATTTAAGATTTTAATTTAGCCCTATGTGAAACATGCTAAATGGACTCGTCATGATCTGCTAGCAGTAAGAACACCCCAAAACCAGCTGGTTTCTTGAGCAGGGATGTCTTGCAGTAACAGAATTGAGAATATGGAGCAGTTTCCTAATCACCTGTTGTCTTGCAAAGAAGCCTTTGATCAAGGAACCCATGATCTGTTGAGGAGACCTGGCGGTGCAGATGTGTGGCGTGACCAGGCTGCCAAGCACGCGCTCCGCGTATCGAATCCACCCTGAGCACACACAAACCCAGTCAGTATCTATTCATTCTTTCCTTCCACACTTTCTTCTACACTCATTCATCTTAGACTTGCCCACAGTACTTGAGTACTAGACTTGCTTGTAGGTTGTATACTACATATAACTTTCATAATTCTGTGATTAGTTGCATAAATAAAGAAATAAATTTTTTCATTCTCTTAACCCATCTCTACCATTTTGGGGTCACAGGGATCCGCTTTTGCACTTTGGGTAAAAGTGCACAAGCTTTACACTTTTCTCTCCACTCCACGAGCGCAAATTTCATTTAACAGTGGGAGACAACTAATGTAACATTTCTCAAGAGTAATTTTTAACAATATTATTGCATTGTTTGTTGTGTTGTCAGTCCAACAGCATAAAATAAAATTATTGTGAAAATAACGACAAATCCATTTTCCAACAAAATCAATTATCATCAATTATATAACAAAATTTTTGCCCTATGACCAATACTGAATTGAACATGTATCCAAGCAAGAATCTCACAAAAACCAGGGAAATTAAAAATGAAAACTAGAAAGTGGCGCTGTGGCAGTGTTAAGACTTTTCTTTCATTATTTTGAACCATTTTATTGGCACAAATTACAAATTTGGTAAAAGAAGCACATTTTCAATCTATATTGCTGCTTTTACTGTGGTCACTTGGTGGCGCCATGACTGATACTGTAGATTGCTACGTAGACACGCTCAGACATCAAACATAGACTCACTTGGCGGGTCTGGGATTGATCAAACATTGCAATGGCTGCATTATTAACAACTTCCTGTTTGTACTCATTGTCAAATTGAATTTTGGCATAGAGTTTAACAAACTCTAAAATCCCCACAAGTTAACATCCCACATTCCATAAGAAAAAACTGATAGAGTTTGGAGACAGATGAAATCTCTAGGAGGTGTCAAAGTACGACACAAGCAAAAGTGCTTATATTCAGATAGTTTTGCCCTAATAACCAATGTACAGTAACTAATATATGTAAAAAAAATGTGTTTTCGCAAGCACCCACTCTACTTAAAGCCACATTTTTTAACTTTTTGAATTTAATGTTTAGGTGCACTGAAAAAAAATTAACTTATGTCCATTTGATTTTTTTTTCTCGTTGTCGTTTTCTTTTCTATGACACTTATTTATACTGCAGGATACTTGTGCTTTACCGGAGTATAATAACCCTAAATGCACAGATAAACATAATATGGTCGTTAACATAGATCATGCCAATCATCACAAAAAAAAAAAAAAACAATGCCCGGAAAACGGTTTTGGGTATGTTCGTTCCAGTGCACTATGCACAAGCAATTGTAAAGAAGCAAACGTTAACTAGATTAGTAATAGATTTGTGCAAAACTACTGCATCAAGTACATTAATGAGGATCTCTTTATCCAAGTGAATAAAAATGCCCCCCTAAATGCCTTGTGGTACCACTTGAATGAACCGGGAAAGCGGGCAGTGGACTAAACTTGTAAGGAAGCGGAAGGGGAACTGTATACTGAAGTACACTTTTTTATACTTAAACAATTATTTTAGGAATGTGTCTATATATGTTATGTTTCACATTCACTCCACGCAAAAATGTTATTAGGATAACATTTAATGTTAAACGGTCTAATAAAGTCGAATTAAGATCTCATCATATAAGATGAGATCTTGGAAATTGTGGCTCATTCTTGTTAAAAATATTCATAAGTTTCCCTTAAAAAAAAGAAATGTGTTTTTTATATATACACATTTTTATATTGTGATCCTTAAATCATGCTATGCATTGCCAGATTCCTGGTCATACACAGTCCACAAATCTTTCTCGCCCTCTAAAAATTTGCCTCTCTCTGTGAGGAACTTTAGGATCCCACTCATGACTCTTGACGAAAGGGAGTAGTGGAACCAGCAGTGTCATTCCAAATAGAGCTGTTTATAGATTAGTAAAAGGAATGTTTAAGAAAACCAATGAGAAATTTAACATCAGGTCTTGATGATCAGTCAGGATTATTCAGGCCCTCAGTAGTAAGGGTGTGTGATGTGGCGTCACATCTATCTGGCAGCTGCAGAATGCTATGGCTATCTCTCACAGATCCACCCATCTACACTCAACCGCACTTAGCTCTTATCCATGAGTTGAAATGTTCAAGGTATTGGAATCAAGTTCCGTTCCATTGCACTGACGAGCTCAAACATTTTCAACAAACTCAAAATGGTTGACACTATGAATTAGTTAATATGCTCTTTACCTGGACACGAGGAAGTAAACATGGGCATGGCATTAGAATCATGATGTTTTCGGCGGTAGCGCTGAATAAATTCTTTCTGGCTTTCCAAAATGCTGAAACTCGCAGCTATTGTGGTGTCAAAGACATAATGAGCCCCTGCATGAAAAAGGAAAGAAAAGTATGACCAGTATGAAATACCAGTGCATGTCTCTCAGGAATAATACTGTACAAATAGAGTGATAAAAATATGATTGCAAACATACATTAAAAGCTATGAAATGTAGCTATGGCAAGTAGTTAAATAAATTACGATGAAACCTTGTACAAAACTAGTGCAAATGTACTAAAAATGTATGTGATTCTATAACCTAGAAAAGAGTGCATATACATGTAAAGGAGAACGTGTTTACACTGAAAGCATCTTGATTAAAAAGCAGAAAAATAACATAAAAGAATGTATTCCATGGAAATCTGGTGTAGAGACGCACCCACTGTCTTTAGGAAGCCACAGAGTTTCTGTGCCGCTGCTGGGACATCCAGCTGAAATTTAATAGCGAAATATGGCAAGGACTGGGGACACACGGACACTACAAGAATTTTGTGCTTCGAAGTGTCACATTTCTGCAAAAAAAAACACACAAAAACACAGAATAAACAACCTTTTCAACAGACAAATGCCGCTTTTGTGGAGAAAAAAAAATTGAAGACTGGCTTCGTGTCCTGGGATAATTGTTAAAATAATCAATAATAACAATCAATGACATTATGTAATCATTCACTAAAAGTTTAATGTATAAAAGTTAAGCCTGGAGAAACATCAGGTTGCCAAATGAAACTGTTGATCTCAGTTACTTCTACAATTTAGATTCAGTGAGGTTTCAAATAACCCAAAGCCTGATTGTGATTTGATATTTGTACTCAGGAATAATAATGTGCTTTAACCCAGCCAGCTTGCGCTGGTCAGACCCAATAAAGGAGGATAACACTTATGATGTAATCCTAATGTAAACATTACTTCAAAAGGCCCTCTGAGCAACCAGATGTGGATTCTTCACCTGAACTGTTTATGCTCTCTAGCAAATCTATTAAAATGACAAAAATTTTTCCTAACTTTAGCTCTGTTCAAAATGTCAGTACAATCCAATTTAGCTCAAATCTGTTAGCTCTCTATAGATATTTGTGTACCCATGTCAAAATTTGTTGTCAAAAACAAATCGCTTTCTCCCTAAAATGAATTTACATTCGATGAGTTCCCCCTCAAAAAAAGTTTCGTTACCTCTGTAAAGTGACTTTTGTGTTCCTACATAAAACCCAATTGCATTCCCTCTACAAACACTTTTGCATTCCAACTCAAAACAAACTTTAGTTCTCGCTCAAAACAAATTTGTATACTCTATAAACATGTATTCACTCTATGAACACATTTGCTTTTCTTCATAAAACACAGTCGAGATGCAGCTCAAAACAAATTTGTTTCCCCTCCTAAAAACACATTTACATTCGGTTTCAAAACACAGCTCCATTCAAAAATTTGCATTACTAAAAATGCATTTTCTTTCTCTCACAAAAACACAGTTGTGTTGCTCCACAAAAAAAAAACACTGCTGTGATGACTTAAAAAAAAAACGTCACGTTGCCTCACAGTCGCAATGCCTCAAAAAAACAAACAAACAAACAAACCACAGTTGTCTCACAAAAACACAGTCGCGTTGCCTCACAAAACACAGTCTCAATGCCTCAAAAAAAACAAAACAAACCAAACCACAGTTTTCTCACAAAACACAGTCGCGTTGCCTCACAAAACACAGTCGCAATGCCTCAAAAAACAAAACAAACCACAGTTGTCTCACAAAACACAGTCGCGTTCCCTCAAAGATCACCTGAAAGGAAAGGATGAGATTTCATATGTTGACCAGTCCTCAATTTTGTTTCATTTTTTTGATGAAAAAGGGTGACTCATGTTTTTCAACCATTATAAATCTGATCAGAGAACTGATCCCAGGACATAAGCGTTATAAGAACAAGTGCATTACAGGCACTTTATTAGAAAGGTGTTTATACTACCTTGTTAAGAGCAAGTACATGGTTGATCTCATCTAGGTTCTGCTGGGAGATTCTCTGGCCTTCCTCTTCTGACACACAGCCATCACATGACAGACATGCGCTCAGCAAAACCTGCTGAACTGAGGCAGAATCGCTCACCTGAAACAAATATTACATTTACAGATTCTGTACCATTTTAACATTGCTGGTAACATTTCTGAACAAACAACATGATTACCTCTCCAGTAGCAAGACCTTTATCTTGTAGGGAGTTTATGCTTTCCTCACTTTGTTTCTTGTTGCACTGACAGATGGAATAGAGGTAAATAAACAATGAGTATCGATGCAGTTCATGATTTGAATGATCTATGTTTTTTTTATAATGTTGCAAAAATACAGAAACATCTGGAGCTGTATTTATAAAGGTACTTTTTTGTTTCACAGCATGGTTCTTGTTGAAAAACATGTGCATGTTTGGTACCACATGGCAAAAGCAAAAATCTGAGGATTTGTGGAATTTTCAACCCTTTGCACTGTCTGATTTTCTTTCATTAGACCTCAGTTGCATGTACGCTACAAGTCAAATTTGGAATCTCTTTGAAAATCATAAAAAAAAATATATATATAAACACAAGTAGTGCAAATGGTAAAGAAAGCAAAAGAATTTGACTAAAGAGTTAGGAATGAGATAAACTTCTAGTCTATTTTGTGAAATAATCTGAAAAAAATGTTTGTATACGTTTATGGAAAATGGCCTTTACACCATTTTACTATTTTCTCCAGTACAAATTCCCCACTGACTGGCAAAGTGCCAGCGGTGATGTAGAAAGTAAACAAATTTGGTCCTAGCAGCTACGACAAACTCTGGGCTTTCCCAATGCCTAGAATTTTCATATGAATCAAATTACAAATAAACTTTACAGTCTTCAGAGCATTATTCATTCACTCCACATTCACACACTGATGGTCATAAGCTACCTTGGTAGCCTCAGAGACCCTGGGGCAGTCTGACATAATCCTGCGTGCCACCGAACACACACATCCATACAGGGTAAAGCAAGTGAAGTGGCTTGCCCAAGGCAGATGGCAGAATTTACCTGGCAGGGATCGAGCCACCAACTCTTAAGCACACAATGCAACTTACTTACGTCTGACCAATCAGAAACTATGGTGAACATGAATGAACCCCAAAGCCTTACTTGCTAACTTTACCCAAATACATATGCCACTTATAATAACCATAAATCTTTTCTAAGTATTTTCTGCATAAAGACATTTATGTTTAGGCGCAGTCAGTGGTGAAGCAGCGTCCTAGCACCTTCTATGGACTGGCCACCACAGCTCCTTAGCCTACACTCAAGCTGTTCCCACAACAGCTCAATCGGGTTCAGATTAGCCACTTTATATTGCCGCCACAACCTCTGCTGATCTCATAGTAATGATGATTAGGAGGTGACTTTGCCATTATCCAGATGAAATTGTCAAGAGCCGTTGAAGCGCTATTGGTTGCAATGAAGAGCATATTTTGTGGCAGTACCTTTGTCAGCGAAGTTATGAATATCCAAGAAACAGGGTTTCACACAACAATTATGTTCTTTCATTTCATGATAAAAATGAATTTCAGCATTACCTTTGGTGAACTACCACAACAATAATGGGAGTACATATGCATAGAATACCAAATCCACCACTGTTTGTTTACCTGTTTTGTGCAGTTCTCACACTTTTCTTTCTTTCTTCCAAGTTTGACTTCAGACATTGTAATGGGATCTTCTGAAACATTCAGTATCATAAATTAGTCATGTAAAAGAAAGAAAACAACCTGGACCTTATTCAACAGTAGATCCACGCGTAATAAAAGTAAACGGAGCAAACCTCACTTTCACATAAGCTCTGAAGGAGATAATTTCAGGTTCCCACGATCTAACTCTTTTCAGTTTCACTTAATGGCTGTTTTGAAAACGTCCTGCTTTAGTAGATAATAATAGCTTGGTTTCCCTCATCTTTTCATCTTCTATTATGGGGGTTAAGGGATACGACTTGACTTATGTTTCCTAACATATATCCCGTGGCATTTACATAAAAAAAAAAACTAAAATATGTTCGACGGTTTATGACAAAAAAAATTATTAGACGAAAATAGAAAAAAACAAGCCAAAGTTACTCACATTCAAAATCGCAGGAAGTCCTTATTGTTATGGGGAAACCGGGAGCAGAGCAAAGGGTCTTCGAAGCTAGAAGTGCTCAACTGAACATCAGAAAAGGTTCACTCCGTTCACGCAACACTAACATGGCAAAAGTCGACAATTTCATAACGTACATTAAACGGAATCGGGCACTTTAATAGAAGACGGTTCCCATCTCTTCTTGGCTCTGATATTTCCGACACCATTGTCCTTTAGCGCCGTGTCCGATGCGTGAAACACTAGTTCTTTTGAATCGGATCTTAAGAATGAATCAGATAGGCCGTTGAAGTGTTCACGAACAAATCATCTTTGCGGATCACCTGATTCATCTTATTATGAATCCTTGATTTAATTTAACACCTAAATTATAATTCCACCAAACATTGTGCTCCCTGTTTTTTAAATCTTGTATTAATTTACATTTACCCGTGACCCCGAAAGGGAACAAGCGGGTAAGAAGAAAAAATGAATTGAAATTTATATTTATGTTTGATTGACGCACTTTATGCAGTTGTAGATTACGTAGTGATACAGCCCTTGGTAGTATGTGCAATTGTTCAATAAAAGAAAAGACCATATTGAACTGATTATTTAACCCGAAGCTTTGAATTGTTTGAACCGATTCGCCAGAGCGATTCATTTAGTTAAACGACACGCATGCGTGAATCAGCAACTCTGTGACGCCCCCCAACCCCCACCCCTTCCGAAGGAGCTCAGTAATTTTAAAATACCATTTGATCATTTACCTGTTCTAGTAGCTATGCTTTACATATTTTGCCGTTACAAGGAACCTGGATCGTTTAAAATCCGGTTTAACAGCAACATTACGTCTGCCAGTAAAATGAGTCAGATAACAACACTGGCTGAGGGGCGTGTTCTTCTGCATCTTATCCAATCAGAATGCACGGTGGTCTGCGGAAATGAACGTCACACTAAGGCGGGTTTATATACGGTTATGGATATTTGAGTTCCTCAATTTGAGTTTCTTATGTGCTTTGTTGAAAGTGCTCAGTATTTAGATTAAGTAAAAATAATACAAAAAATTATTTATCTGATGATTGCAAGTATCAAAATAAGGTAAGTTATCACAGCTGATTTATAAAAGACAGCCCATCACTTTTATGAGGGTGTTGTCCTTTAGCTATTGCTTGTTTAACACTGTTCTTACTCAAAATGTTCTTTAATCCGATGGTAACGTGTGTCTACAGTACATTTATAATGTGCTATTGAAAGTATTAATATTAGACTGATTATTTACACATGTCAATCCTAACAGATGGGGTACATGGTTGTGGAAACGCACACATCTGAGATTCTTCATTTAAGGAGGTCCCCTGGAATAAGATCTTGGTCAATCCTTGTTGGTATGAGATCATGTTAAAGTATGATTTAAGTGATTAATAAAATACCTCACACTGTTTTCCTTCTTTTTTTTTACAGGGATTGCTTCGATTGGACTTGCAGCTGCATATTACAGCTCTGGTAAGAAGTGCTTCCTCGATGTGTAACCTAATAATCCTTGTGACCATGAACAATAAGAGGAAGCATCATTTTGCTTTCTTGGCAGATAGCATTCTATGGAAGATGTTCTATGTGTCGGGATGCTTTTTTGTAGCCTTACAAAACATGGACGAATGGGAGGTAAGGGGATGTTTTACATCGGCTTCATTCTTCTTCACATAACCTTTCACACCTGACTTGTTTAGTCGAATTTGTTTAGTTCCGTTCGTTTGGGCCGGGTGAGAAACCAGCAACAAAGCTCTAGATTGGACCAAAAGATTCCAAAGAACTGGTTCCTATGTGGTGAGAACATGATCGAACTATGAAGTGAACTAAAAACAAATGAAGATGACAAAAACGTGGATTTTAAACAAATATAGCCACCGTACTCGCTTGTGCATGGAACTATTGGTTGACGTATTTGTTTACAAAGCAGTGTTTATCATGCCAGCCAGTGGTCAAATTGGTGTAATTCATAACCTGAGCATTATTTGAAACGCACGTTCTAACCAATGAACACAAATGATATCGTAAAAGATGCCAAGGGTCAAAGTCAAGCAGCGAAGTCTTATTTTGGGTTCTTGTCACAATCTTCAGGTGTTGTTTACTCCCAAATGC
>SRMA01026034.1:0-165499 GCA_007224835.1 Danionella cerebrum
CAAAACCCATGCAGTGTGAAATTCTCGTCGTCGACCAATCGCACAGAGTGACTAGAACAGCAGCTGAACGCTGCCCCCGACAGTCGTGCAGTGTGAACCTGCCATGTACGGACATTAGTACCAGAAGAGAATTAATTGGTTGCTGACCATGATGTCGGCTTCACGCTTGGCGTAGCGCAGGTTGGGATCGAGCCAGTACATCAGTGACTTCACCTGCTCCCAGTTCAGGAAGATGATCAAGACCAGGAAGAGAAAGTAGAGCACGCTCAAGCCTGCGCAGGAGGCACACACACATTAATCACCTGCGCTACAATACCTGCCCTTAACCTGAGGAATTCATCTGTGCAGATTTTATCACCAACGTGATCATTCATGCTTAAAAAACTGACTCACCGAAGACGATTCGCCATATTGCGGGATGAGGCCTAGTGAAGGGCCCTAGCAGGAGGAGGAGAACAAAGAGGTATTATTATAAACACAAGAGCATAAAAACAAAAGAAAAATTAAAACTGCAAGGTCTGATCAAACTGGTGGCCTTTTTGTTGCAGTATGCACTTTGACCAATCCCTATTTAGGACATTTGTCAAAATTACTGAACAACAAGAGGCAAATAATCTAATGAAAACCACATCGTAATGTGTCATGACCCCCGGGTTGTGCTTCATCAATGTTTAATGAAGTGTCACTATCAACTTTGGAGTGCCGTTGTTGGTAGTTTGAAGAAGTCAAAAAACCTTTAAAATTTAACACCCTGCCAGGGCTCTAGAGTGCGACCAATTTGGTCGCATATGCGACCTAATTTCTCAATGGTGCGACTAAAAAAAAATCAGAGGTTGCACCGGTGCGACCCGTCGTTCGAGGGTAAAAAAAAAACGAAACTCCGTCTACGGCCGGTCCGCCTCCTGCGCGCGGCTCACAACACGCGTATCACCCATTCATGTGGCTCAATACGCGCCTATCGCGGCAACCGCGCCGCTCAATTCGCGTTTCCCGCGCCGCTGAAGCCTCAGACGCGCGCAAACGCGTCTTTGCATTGACATAACATGGAAACCCTCCGCGCTTACCGCGCGAACCGCGTTCGATGTGAACGTACCTTTACAGCGGCAGGCAGCTGCAAACAGATCAGACGAGGCCGAGATGATAATTAAGTTTAACGTTGCCTACAATATTGCAAAAGAAGTAAATAAATAGGCTGCATTATAAACTCTTGATCTGGGTAGTAAATGGTATTATCGTTTTTATTTGTATTTGCTGCTCTTAGGGACCAAAATCAGTTTACAGTTTAAATTTCAGCTCAGTAAAGCACTTTAAACACCTTTTCAGTAAATTTTAGTTACCTTTCTTGTGGAATTGTGCTTCAAATAAAGAACTTTATTTTGACCAGGTTGTTAGTTAATCATTTACAAGTCAATATTGTCTACATGGACAGTGATTTTAAAAAATAAATGAATAGATAACTAAAAAAAGTGAACTTGTGAAAATGGGGTGTTAAATGTGATGCGGTTGAAAATTTGGGTGCACCTAACTTTTGTGCAGGTGCACCTAAGAAAAAAATTTAGGCGCACCAGTGCAACCAGTGCAAAAAGTTAGTCTAGAGCCCTGCCTGCAGGATTACCATACCATACCAACTTTATTTATTACGATAATACTGGTGAAGTTTGGAGGTGAACAGACTCAATCTCTAGGAGAAGCTTGTTAAAGTATGAGAGGTTTTTACTAGGGGTGTAACGGTACGCTAAAATCGTATTCGGTTCGGTACAGTGTCTTGGAGAGTTCGGTTCGGTTTAGTTCGTTTTCGGTTCAAATCAATAAGAACTTACAAAATCTTTATTTTGAAAAGCTGCCAATACACAGTAGAATTCTTGCATAAAATAAATAAAAGTGACACATTTGGGTGATATTTTAAATAAATTGCACTCTTTATAAAGAAAAACAAATTTTTTAAAATAAAAAATGAAAAACTGCAACTAGTTAGGACCTGAAAACTTTTAACACTAGCAACAGCTTCAGCTTGTATATCAACAAAACTAACTATTCAAGTTTAAGTTTTTGGCTAAAAAGATTAACCCATCCACATTTTCTGAAGAGAGCACAGATCTGGTTGCAGTGACAATATCTCCAGCAGTAGAAAATGTTAGATGTGTTGCCTGCCCGATCTCCGTGGAACAATGTCGGCATACAACTTTAAATTTATCCACTCGTCTATCCCCGTTACGTATTTTAACAGAGAAGTCAAAGTGTTCCCAAACAGGAGACCGTAGTGAGGTGGGAGGGTCTTCAAGCTCTGGCTTCTCTTTCGCTGTTGCCATTTCTCACAGTTCCTCGTGCAGCTCTACTGTACGTCACTCAATAGAGTCCGTGCGGAAACTCGCCTAGGAACATTGTTCTGCTGCTCTTAATATTGCGCTAATAATAAATTTATATTATTTAATATTCCGGGAACTCACTCCAATAAACCTTTTGATAGATCTTGGTCCCTTGCGAAAGTCATCCAGAGTTTAAATTTTCATTGTTTCTGTATAAAACAGCAGAAAATGGGATATTATACAATTTATTGTTCTAGAATTATCAATGGTTTATATCGTGCACATATATAGTTACAATTTAGAATCTTTTCCGCACCTCGGTTTGAATGATTTCAGTCCCAGAATCCTATATCTTAACTTACTAAAATCACAACTTACTAAAATCTCAATCAAATTCAGAAATGAAACCGAGTTAACGTGCAGAGGAAAACTCTTTACTTTATACATGTTTTTTCAGTGGATCTTTAAAATGCGACTGATGTTTATCTTTATATATGTGCATTAATGACCAACAGTTACAGATGGAAAATACAACCATTACACATTATATATATGATCATCCTAAATTCATTAAAAACAAATCCGCTCTTCGATTGACTTGATCAGCATCAAAGAATTTCTTAATGCTACATGCTAAACCCTGATATAGAATGAAAGTGATGTTAAGCAGTTTAAGTCAATACATCACACACAGGTTGCTTCTTTGCCACACCAATGAGATGAGTGCAACCAATGAGACGACACGTGGGCGGGGCTCAACCAGTCTGCAGACAGGGGCACCTCCAAAATTCTGTGACTTTTTCGAGCACATTTACGATGCTTACAGTCCAAGAGGAAAAACTGATGCATCGTTGCAGTCATCTGCAGATTTCATCGTCCTTCACACCACACCGATCGCTCTGGTCCGCGCTTTTCGAAAACACAGCCATGTGACATCATACGGGACACTCACTGGTCACATACGTCATGTGTGTTTCCGACTGCTTTTTGATTGGTTAGAAGCCTGGGATAACACGGTCAAAAAAGGTCAGACAACGCTGCTTGTGTTTTTTACCCTTGGCATATACTACTTTACCATTTGTGTTAATCGTTTGTGATGCACAGTGCAAATGGTGTTTGGAGGGATTAGCTTGGGCTACTCAAAGTTTTACAGCCATGATAAAGGTAAACAGAGACACAGCAAACCATAATGCCACACGTAAGCGAGTACAGTATTCGTTCAAAAGGCATGTTTTTCTCATATTCATTTGTGTTTGGTTTGGATCAGAGTTCGATCGTGTTCTCATATCCTTGAGCACGTGTCTGCTTTTGGTCAGGTTTTTAGTTCAGATGTTGCTTTCTCACCTGCCCAAATGTACTGAACAAAAAGGGAAAACAAACTGTCGTTTGAATGAAATCAACTCTACAATCCCAAATAGAGATTTGCACAAATCTTCAGATGGCTGTTAACCTCTTAAGCCCTGAGGCCTATTTTCCGAAAATCCTATACTTTTACTTTTTAAAGCATTTCTCAGCTTTTACAAGGTCTAAACTGCAAATCTTGGTATCAAAATGAAGATAGGTTCTTGGGGAGTGGTGTGGATGAGTTAATTTGACAGTCAAGAACACTGGGTAAGAGTAATTGATGTTGGAATGGCCAAAAAATGAACTTCGCCTAAAAAAAACCCCCATGTTTCCTCCAATATCTCCTTATTTTACTTATAACGAAGCAAACAAACACAATCAATTGTAACCACTACATGTCAAGAACATCTGTAGCAAGTTTGGTGTTCATACTACAAGAAACTAATATTCTGTACAGGTTTTGATTGAACAAAGTTCAGGCGTAATTCATATTGGCACAGTTTGGCACAATTTGGCACAATAATTGAAATATGGAAAAAATCTTGTCCAAAGCTTCAGCTACGTTCATGGTCTTTTTTTCTTGCTTACGGGACATGATTTCAGCAAAAAAAACTCCTAAAGAAACGCTGTAAAAGGGAGGTAGAAGCCCATTTACGCAATCTGCGCATGCTTTGCGTAACCTCCCATTCACAGGCACTTTTGACGTTCAAGCTTTCACGTGTCCCAACCCCCCGACCATCTGTCCAATCCGGGAGCTCTATATATATCGCTGAAAAGCTTTGAATCTGAAGAAGCCAATGATGACAACCATTTTGAGACTGACAGGTTCCTCAACGAATCACACGACGCGGAGTGTGGAGAGACATGCTCTTACGCACGGGGAATGTTTCCATATTTGGTGATGTTATTGAGAGCACAGAGCTACAGAAAAGAGCCAAAATGGAGTTTCCGCGAAGCTATCGACCGGACATAACAAACAGACTTTTATCGCAATGGAAATAACTTTTGTTGAAAAAACGGCAAAGGTAAGACAAGATTTACATGCTTGCTTGGTTTTTGCTGGCGTTTTTTCGGGGAACTTTAGCTCCCTGCTCTGAAATACTTCATGCAATGTAAATGAGTTGCATATCGCTGGATTCAACTGGTTGTTAGCTTTCATTTAATGTAATGGTTTGGGTGTTTCCGTTTATATTGTGGATACATATTGCACATAAACAAAAACGTGGTCATGAATTATACTCCGGACATGTTGTTGTTTATTTGCATGGCGTTCGAGCTGCGGTTAACGGATATAAAATTGAATTAGATGCGTTTTTAGAGGAGTTTCCGCTGAGCACAACAGTATTGAATATGTGTGGGTTATTCTCAGGGTTAGTGAGCTATGAGTGAAAATGTAACGCACAAGGAGGCATGTCCCCGGTACCGGGCACTCTCGGGCTTAAGAGGTTAAGCAGGGTGCTCTTTGTCTGCGTCGAGGAAATATTGATGCTTTGACGCTCTCTGCCTGAAGACGGTATTGCTCACTGCGCCAAAAGGGGAAACAGGAAAGAAGAACAGCAGGAAGAAGACAGCGACTAAGAATAATTCAAATAACACATAGAGAGAAAAAAATGTGGAAAAATCAGTGGTTTATACTGATGGTGGCTGATTACCAGGAGCTGTTAGACAAACACATGGAGAAAAAAAAAGATGATTTGTGGCACGCTATTAAGCACTATGTGAACCCCCAGCGATCGGCTCTTTTATGTCCTTCTCACGGCATCAAAAGAGCCAGCTTTTACTGGTCGTTCTCCATCCGGAAAATGGATCTGATCTGGCACTGCTAAACTCAATTGTGTACAGTACCTTAGACCCTCAAAACTCTGAGTAACTTCCTTCTGTGCTCGAGCCCTCATAAAAAAAATGCAATTCACAACAGTGTTTTATTAAAATCTGTTGTTTAATCGAAAGCTCGAGGCACCCAGACTTGATGACTTTTGTTGAGACATTCTGATCAATGTGGGAGTGTGTGTGTATGTGTGTGTACCATTGGGGAAGGCCAGGACACTGATGACCAGGAAGAATGAGATGACTAGGATCAAACCCACCCAGAGGTTGCTGTCAGGATCTCCGTCATCACTGCGAGACAAACACAAACACTCACTTCCTGTCTCCTTTACCACAGTTAAACAAACACAATTCCACTTCCATGCTGTGTATCTGAACAAAGATGATCACAGTTTGAAACAGTGGACCCTGGCGATCATTGAAGACGCAACCAGGCATTTCATCAACTGACCACTAGAGGCTGACTAAGGAGTGAGTAGGAATTTCTTTCACAAAACAGGTTTTAATATAGGTAGTTATTCCAGAGATTGCCAAAAGTGCTGATATAATAATATAATAAATAAGCTTGAATACTTGAGAGAATCTATTTGACAATTCAGTAGGGGTGTAACGGTACGCTAAAATCGTATTCGGTTCGGTACAGTGTCTTGGAGAGTTCGGTTCGGTTCATTCGGTTCGGTACAAAACAATAAGAACTTACATAATCTTTATTTTGAAAAGCTGCCAATACACAGTAGAATTCTTGCATAAAATAAATAAAAGTGACACATTTGGGTGATATTTTAAATAAATTGCACTCTTTATTAAGAAAAACACATTTTTTTAAATAAAAAATGAAATACTGCAACTAGTTAGGATAGATTACCTATCCACATTTTCTGAAGAGAGCACAGATCTGGTTGCAGTGACTACCTCCAGCAGTAGAAAATGTTAGATGTGTTGCCTACCCGATCTCCGTGGAACAATGTCGGCATACAACTTTAAATTTATCCACTCGTCTATCCCCGTTATGTATTTTAACAGAGAAGCCAAAGTGTTCTCAAACACGAGACCGTAGTGAGGTGAGAGGGTCTTCAAGCTCTGGCTTCTCTTTCGCTTTTGATATGATTCCATTTTCCTACTCGCGCTCGTGCTTGTCAGTCAATAGCGTCCGTGCGGAAACTCGCCTAGGAACATTTTTCCGCTGCGCTTAATATCGCGCTAATAATAAATTTATATCATTTAATAAAAAATACCGAATACCGAAACGGTACGCAAGTGTCCCGAACCGAACAGGCCGTACCGAAACGGTTCAATACATACCGTGAACCGTTACACCCCTACAATTCAGTATTTTATTTTTAACCTTACATTATAAATAATAAATGAAGAGTTCCTCCTCTTGCTCTGGATTTTCTTTTCCGCCCTCCTCTTCTGTTTGTTTCTCCGTTTCCCGCGTGCTCCATGTGAGTTTGCCACGCCCACTTAATTACATTTCGCTCTATACATGGAATATAAAAAACTATGGAAATTAAGGTTCCTGTTCCCATTGAAACACCCCTCACTGTGGACTGGAGTGCGGTGACGTCATGTATCTTGTGATCATAGATTTTGGTACGTCAATAGCCCACATGCGACGTCTCCACATCCAGCCAGGTTGGTTGCGGTAGTTAGCCGACAGTTGGCTCGTCATTGACAAATAAACAGACCACAACACCCTAGAATTTTTGTCAATGGGAGAGTGGAGAACCAGGACCCGGAAATGCCTCGCGACATCAGGACTTAATCAGCTAGGATTGCATAACACATGAGTGTAAATGAGCACTGTTTTTGTG
Source organism: Danionella cerebrum (assembly GCA_007224835.1). Lineage (NCBI taxonomy): Eukaryota > Metazoa > Chordata > Actinopteri > Cypriniformes > Danionidae > Danionella > Danionella cerebrum. The sequence goes on from SRMA01026034.1 coordinate 7,292, forward strand.
CAAATCCACTCCGTGATAGCTCACTAATTCATGACTGACCACGCCCCTCTTCCATCAGGGTTTTTTTTAAAGTGATGTCTAAAAGCACCTGTCGGGTCTCAGGGGTGTTGTGACACTTTAATGATGGATTTCCATTAGGAGCGTGTCCAGGAAACCAAAACCAACGCTCTATTAAAGTTAGGAGAACTTTCCTAAAACAAATAGCAAAAAATATTGTTTAAAGTGGTATTTCTATAGTAATCTATGGCTGCGTCATAACTATGATGGAGCGCATTGGTGACGTCACCACCGGTTTTGTTTTTCCGGAAGTGAAAGTTGTTTTCCGAAAGGACACGTTTCAAAAGCATTCATACACACGAGACACGGAGAGCACGGGATCTCTCGGGTGACCGAATGATTAGCATGTTGCCATGGTAACTCACCGAGTAAAGGCGAAGTACATGAGGCTGAGGACGGTGCACGTGAGCAGGGTGATGGTGTGGGGCTTGTAGAAGAACTGGATGGTGATGTCCTCCACTTGCTGCTCGTTGATCATGCGGAAATGCATCCTGTAGTTCACGTCGTCTTTGCTGAGCGTCTGAGGGGCGAAGGAGGACGCCATGGCCGCGTCACGCGTTTCTGTCCCGATTCACCTCTGTTCAGCTCGAGATGTCTTCTCCAGCTGCAGCCGCGCATATGTGAAATCTAGCGAAAGCACGGCAGGAGCGAGCAGTGGACCGCAGGGACTGCTTTGGGTGAAAACGGACAGTTCCAGAATAGCGTCTGAATGAACCCAATTCGTGCCCTAGCGAACATGAGCTAAGGCGAGCTGGAGGGGTCAAAAAAAAAACGGCTCCGGGACAGGGATGGGCGGATCCACCGTAATATTGATGCTAATTTGGGTATCGGCCTCGGATCGATACTAGACATCGATAAGTAGACATGATTCCTAATGCGGTGTTCGTTGGTTAGCTGTAAATGTGTTTGAATCCCCTGCTCCTGGTTTGCGTTGGACTCGTCTGCTCGTGTTCGCCCCTCCCTCTCGGTGCAGCTGCAGTTTCTTGTGGTCTGGAGATGGCGCAGGCTGCAAACGGCAGAATGTGTAGCCCCGCCCACGTGTGTCTTCTTATTGGTTGTTACTCAGAAAATTGGCGAGGCACAGTGATGGCGAATCACAAGAATGCTGCATCTGTAAAACATTATCGAAATCCTGTTTCGGTTACCATGGAAATGATGTCACAGAGGACCCAGTCATTCATTTATAACTCACTGCACCACCCAGACCCAGACTCATTGACAGTATTTTTAAAATGTTTTATAGAAAGTTGCAAAGATGTCATGATCAGAGCTCGATCAGGGCTCTGAGCCTTGCAAAGCTGTGATGATACTTTATCGACTGTGTTCCTGTCAATCATCAGTAGATAACGCTGCCATTGGTGGACACTGGATAGTCATACACACATTAAGAGAAGGATCACAACACTAAGCAAGACAATCACAGCTTGTGAATTAAAATAAAGTTGTCATGCCACGCCCCCGTGCAGCATAACTGAGCTGTTTAGAGACAGAGGGGTTTCTTTATTATAATATACATGGAAAGCAGATTACAGTATGATGTCACTGACTGCTCTAATAGAAAATATTTATATTTTGAACTCTATTGTCCCAGAGGGTCCTTCCTACCCATCCTCCAGGGCTGCAAAAACTCTTGGTAAACGGGACGGTCGAGCCTCTTCTTCTTCTTCTTCTGTTGTTTTTTGGCAGTTTGCTTATGGTGCTCTAGCGCCACCAGCTGCATCAGTAGTTTGGATCCCGAAGTGAACGAATAAAATGTTCTTTTATTAATATTTTTCTGTTTTAATGTTAATATTATATAAATGTTTTTATATTTATGTTTTGTGTCTAATAAAATTGTAAGATCACTGTAAGTTCTTTCGTATCCTCATTTATTTTCGAGCGTTTTATGGTTTATTTGTAATCGTGCTATTTCTTTCTTCATTTTTTATTTTGGGATTATTTTCTATTTTATGTTGTGTGTAATTTAAACCATTATGTTGTTTTCATAAGTTTCATAAGTCTGCTTCTTAAAACATAATGACTCCACATTTATTTGGCTGCGAGTGTTAATGTTCACAATGAATATTTAAAATAAAAATGTGTTTTACAATTCGCCTATCACTACCATCATTTAAAGCTTGAATATATTGTCCTTTATTTAAAAAAAAAAAAACTTGTTAGTTACATGTAAATACTAATTCAAATGTTTTGTGTTAATTCTAATAAGGGAAAAAAGGCAAAGCATTGTGGGATATCTGAGGCCACGAAGGATGGTCGCGAGGTATCCTCAAAATTCAGAGGAAAGTAGGACGCATTTGAAGGGTGCATTTGAAGGACCCTTCGAGTTTTGCCGAAGTGAAATGAGGCTCAAAGAGTCTACTTGTCAAGATATAACAGATTGTTGGCTAACTTCTGCTGGAAAAACAAACCTCATAAAATGTTTAATGGCTGATAAAAAAATCTGTTGGTGGATTTGAACGGCTTGATTTTACCGATTTGAATAAAACGTTTAAAATTAACTGGATCAAAAAGTGTGTGGCTGGTTCACTCTGGTTCTTTATTCCACATAATATTTTTAAACAAGTGGGTGGTCTTGATTTTCTACTCACATGCAACTTTGCACCAGCAAAACTACAATTAAAATTATCAAAATTTCATGAACAAGCACTCTTGGTCTGGTTTTGTACATGATTTTTCTCCTCACAAAATGAAAATTTGGAACAACGAATTCATTACTATTAAAAGTAAAAGCTTATTCTTCAAAGTATTGAAATTTGATCACAAAGAGTTTTGAATGATAAAATACCTCATTATTATTGTACAGCAGGCAATAAAGAAATAGTAACTAATTATCTAGCAGTAAATCTTTCCTTAACGCTCACTTAATCTAAAGTTACTCACTTGATGTTCATCGCCTAGGTTTCAATTTGAATATAATTTAATTAACAGTGTTAAAATTTGGTCTCATGAGTTTATTCATCAGAACAGTGAAGTAGAAACTTGAAGGAGCATTGGCAATGAAAGGTACCAGGTTATGCCATTTTTTAAAGCATTTATATTAAATGTTGCACCATTAGTAACTTTTTGAACGCAATAATTCAACATAAAAACATCTTGAAATCTCTTCTTTTTTTTAGGTCACGGAAAAACACACAAATCATGTCAATCCTCACCCGTCAGAATTTGGCAAAGACACAAACACTGAGCGGCGCTTTAAAACTGTGCTAATGCTAATGCTAAAACACACGGTCTCTGCATTGTTCTTCAGTGCAGGTCAGGCAGCGCACCCAATCTACATAGAGAAGAGCTTTACAAGAGATTAATCTGGTCAGTGGGCGGTGCTAGGAACTATGGGCGGTGCTAAAAACAGAGCTGTTTCAGCTCACAACAAAGGAATACAGGATTACACAAACATGCATGCAACGATTCTGAATAAAACTTGAGGCATGTTTTTGATGAGGGAACGACACTAAAAGATGTGAGGAATGTCAAAATAAGGCACCTTTAAAAATGCATCTCTATTCCGCTTGCATTGTCATTCATTCATTGTTTTTTAAACGCCCTTCCAGCTTCTATGGCTATTTCCAGGGCGAGAGCAATTTAAGTTATTGAATTAGATAAAATGTTTAAAACCAGCTCTTCCTAGAAATTGTAATACCATATTTGGATCTACTTGATTAAAAATGTGATCTAGAGTTGTAGAAGAATAAAATTGTTTTCTGATGGGGGTTAAAAAAGGACAGTCAGCTAGAATATGTTTTATAGATAGAGGAACTTTACATGAGTGGCATTCAGCTCGACTATCTCCAGTTACTAAAAACTGGTGCGTGAGCCTAGAGTGTCCACTGCTTGCATTGCTGAATGACATTTTTAATCTTGAACCGTTTAAACCAGGGGTGTCAAACTCAGTTCCTGGAGGGCCGCAGCCCTGCACAGTTTAATTCCAACCCTGCTCAGAGAGATCCACCCCTGAAGCTTACAAACCCAACGAGCTGCATCAGGTGTGTTTAGTTAAGGTTGGAGCTAAACTGTGCAGGGCTGTGGCCCTCCAGGAACTGAGTTTGACACCCCTGGTTTAAACTGTATGTCATCGTTTACTGTGAACATGTGAAATGTTTACCTTTGAGAGAAAACATGACGCTAGTGAAACATGCTTTGGTCACATTATCCGTCAGTTGTCAAAACGAGGGAAAAAAACTGTAATGAAGTCATCTCTCTTGCTTTACGTGAACAGAAAGTTCATCAGCTACGATCAGGGAAATAATAATCGCAGTTCTGCTGTTTCTGCTTCAGGGTTCATAGCAACTCCACACATCAGGAAACATGGCGGCTTACTTTACTTTCCAGCATTTATAAATGAAATCAGTGATAAAAAACAAGAAGCTAAAATAGAAACTTTGATTTTAAAAGTAAACAAATGATACACAAACATTTGATGCACTCAGAGTAAATCTCCTCCGGAGACGGAAAGTACTTCATTGACAAACCGTGTCTGCAATGTTCAATAAATAACAAACACAAACACAACTTCCCCGAAGTTTATTTTGAAATTCCCTACTCCCTCTATACAAGAAAAAAAAGACTTTCCACAAAGGCAGCGGTGAACTCTCAATGACAGTAGTATTAATGTTCAGGGCAGGAAAACAAAACAAAATCAGAAATCACAGTGTGAGCTGTTTTTCCCATTCTCCTGCTGCTGGTCACCGGCAGACCACAAAGTCTGGCCAGAACCGCTCAAGAGGAAGCTACAGATCAAGCGGATGGAGCTGCAGGCTTAAACTTTACAAGAGCCAATGCAGGAATGTTGCGTTAAACTCTGATCATCTAAATAATATTATATATATATATATATATATATAAAAAAAAAAAAACAACCGAAAATAACACGAGCCATCCGCGTTTGAAACGCAGACGCCGAAAAGCCTGCCGGGGGACTGAGACAGAACTTTGTCTTATTTCATTTGTCATTAAGCAGTATACACAAAAGAGAACTCTACAAAACAGGAAGTGGTGGCTTTACAGGTGCCTGCTGGGACTAGACGAAGCCAAAGTTCTTGGTCTTGATGGCGAGGAGCAGCTTCTGCTTAAGGATCTGTTTGGAGGAGTACAGTGGTACGTAAAGGCGAGAGATGCACGTGTTGGCTGTAGGCAGATGCTGATCGTCTGGCGGCCGGATGGTGATGGATGGCATGGGCTGGAACCCCTCCTCGCTCGCAGGGAGAGACGGGCTGGACGTCCAGAAATACACCTGAGGATGGAAGACGCTCCTGTTAACACTTTATCTGAGGATTCTTTTATGTTTCTGCAAAACTCAAATCGATCGAGTCCTCTTCCACACAGACATTAAAATAGAGAGTTGATTTGGGAAAAATGAGGGATGGATTATTTATTATCTATTATTATTTATTATCTATTATTATTTATTATCTATTATTATTTATTATTTATTATCTATTATTATGCCCACAAGTCGATATGGGTAAAAGGGGTCCAACCTGGCACTAGCAAGGTGTACCTAATGAAGTTGATGGCGAGTATGTACGATACTTTGCAAAAGTTTCAGCAGGTTTTACTTTCATCCATGAACATAAGAGAATCTAAATCTAACCAGCAGCACTTGCTCTCGGTTTCTGAAGGAACTCTTCTGCTCGTGGTTGTTACAAACTAGAGATATTTGCTATTTTTTAATATATCGGCATCAGCTAATATCTGTGTTTAATAGCAACGATTTAAAGTCAGGCACATCCGCGGCCAGCCCTGTGTTATTGGTGCGGCGGAATGGTCCCAGAGCCAAAAGAAGATTCAAAGATAGTTCTGGGAGATAAAGATATGGTTGAATTGTAGTATGTCAAAGTCTCATGGCCATTTATTTACTATATGCTCCACGTACAGTCTATTCATCTAGTGACCAGCAACAGTGAGCAAAACGGCTCTATATCTGCAAACATGTCTCTGTGTCTGTGTGTGTGCGATCGCTAGAGGAGCCGTCTCTCTCAGAGGAAAACATGCGGGCGCTTGTGTGTCATTATTATTATTATTATTATAATACATTTTGTTTGTTTAAGAACAGGGTATTGAGCTGCTGCTCTTTAGCAATGACTTCTCGTCTTTGGTCTTCCTCTTGACCTCTTGCCTGGCATCTCCATCTCCAACATCCTTCTACCAATAAAACCACTATCCCTCCTCTGCACATGTCCAAACCATCTCAATCTGGCCTCTCTGACTTTGTCTCCAAAACAACCAACCTGAGCTGTCCCTCTGATGTGCTCGTTCCTAATCTTGTCCATCCTAAACCAGTCTAAAGGTATAGCGCTGTCCTTGCATACAAAGCTGTGCAGCATGACGTGTTTTTATTCATTTATTTTAATTACTAGACTAGAGTATGGTAATTTGAAGCAATCTGTTAACAACAAAACAAAAACAACATATTAGTGAATGTTTTTTAATTAGAGCATATTTCGATGGTTATTGGACTCTTGGGATTATAGACTGAAGGTAAACTACTGAAATGATAACTTTAAATGTTTCTGTCCGTCAGTTTAATTCATTTTTAATTATAAAGTTAGGGGTGGGCGATATCTCGATATTTAAAATATATCGAGATATTTTTTAAACTCGATATGAATTCTGGCATATCGTATATATCGATATAATGTCTATTTTTAATTTTCACCAATTTGCTTGTGGCTTCTCTGTGCTGTGCTCGTCCCCGCTTCCTTGCTTTTGTTTCCCCTCCCCTTGCCTGTCGTCTCAATCAACATGGCGGCGCCCGCAACCAGCCCGGAGGCTACAGAACTTGTTGCAAAAAAAGAACAGCTGGCTCCATTATATGGAAATACTTTGGTTTTAAGTCGTCAGACGAACAACAGACAGATGTCTACTGCCGTGAATGCCGTGAAAGTTGCTGCCAACCAAAGCTCCACTAATCTCCACAATTCTATAACGCGGAGTGTAGAATATGAAAGACAGAGCGCAAGGTGGTGTAGCATCACAGAGTCCGTGGCATTTCACATAGCGGTGGACATGGCACCCATATCCGTCGTTGAACAACGTGGCTTTAAACGTATGCTAAAAACACTTGATCCCAGTCAGATACAGTTTACCCAGTCGGCATTACTTTTCGAGACAGGAACTCCCGCGACTGTACACTACAGAGAGAGCGCGGCTTGCTGCTGAATTGGAAAAGGTTACTTACAACAGAGGTCCTGCAAAGATGAGCTTGAGTTGAGTTGTTTTTGAATGAAAAGAAGGCAATGTGTATTATTTTACAGTTAAATTATTATTTATGTTATCAGGGATTTTGTTTATATCCTAAATGTTACAGGAGCACTTTGTTCCTATGCACTGCCTGTTTTTTAGTTGTTTTATTTTTGAATGAAAAGGCAATATGTATTTCTTTATTGTTTTATAATATGTATACAAGGATTTCTGAAAGAAAATTTGCAGAAGCACCTCTGAGCTTCAATAAAAAACGACTTTGACATTTGTATTATTATTTTTTTTTTGCAGTAGGGTTTTTTTTTGGGGGGGGGTTATAAATCCTGTAAAGATATCGAGATATATCGTATATCGAGATATAGCAAAATATATATCTTGTGCATCCACTTATTTGTATGATATTTTAGCAGAAAATGAACGTGAAATCATCCGGATATCAGCATTTAAAATAGGCAAGAAAAAAAAATAAAAATCGGCAGCACTTATCGGCGGCCATCAGCTGACCCTGACCTCTAAACATCGGCTAAAGAAAACCAATATCATCAGTCGACCTCTATTCCAACGATAGATCTTCAGTAGATGAAGCTTTCTCACATCTTTCTGTCTGCTCAAACAAACCTCACAGTGCTGAGCTCACTTCCTGTTCTTCTGTATGTTTGGGTGCATTGTCCTGCTGCAGAATATATGTGGGCTAATCATACTCCTCCTTGACGATACTGCATGATCAGAATCATGATCGGGTTTATTGCCATGTAAGTGAAGGGGATTCACATTACTAGGCATTTGCCTTAGTGATTGGTGCATACAAAGAACACATAATAATTTACAAGAAATAAGATAAAACGACTAAATTGACATGACATAACATAAAATGAGTGGTGGATGTAACGGTGATCATAGACCCTTATGTGAACGGATGGATAAGTATCTGTGTGAATTTCTCAGCTACTTCATTAAATAGCCCCGAACATTCAAGGGACCTCCACCATGTTTCACCATTGCCTGCAGAGACCCTTTATTGTAACGTTCTCCAGTCCTTCGCTGAACAAACTGACTTCAGCATATGTTTCAAGCTCACTGGCCACTTCTGTCCAGATTTCTTTATCTGCAATAGATTGGTGTTCCCAAGTCCTATTGGTCTCTGCCAGTTCTGAGCCGATGGCACTGTGGGCCATCTTCTGTTTTCGGAGAATCAGGTTTCCTTGGACAATCACAGAAACCAGAGCCTGCTTTGAAATGTTTGTCTAGGAGAGACATTGTTGCTGCAGGATAACTACTTTGTGTCTTGTTGCTGTGCTCAATTTGACCATGACAAGAATCTGTCTTTCTCAACCTCACATTGTTAGCAGAGTTTGACCATTCCTCACCCAGTTCTAAGCCTCCCACACAGCTGTTTCTGTTTCAGTTTCAGACACTGATGATCATTACAGCCGTTTGGTGTGATTCGCAGGTCTCACTGTAATGTGCAAGTGCAGCTATAAGAAAATCAATTTGTAGAAACAGCAAACATTGGATTTTTCTTTTACGCGCTCGCTTTGAAAATGTCTTCGTTTAGAGCATTTATCCACATCTGCTGAAAACGTCTGCACGGTACAGTATAAAACCTTTGCAGTGTAGCTGGAGTGGGGTTCTAAGAATAAACAAGTCATCTGTGGATAACGGAATGATCAGCAACAGATTGTTCGTTTATACAGAAGCAGGAGAAAGAGAAAGTGCTGGTACCAGATCCTGCCGCTCAGTCATGCTCATCTTCTCCACGATGGACCAGAACCAGCGCTTGAACTGAAGAAGCTTCTCTGCATTCTCACCTGAACATCAACAAGTTTAATTCAACCCCGTGAGCTGAATAAAAATTAAATCTAAAAAAAAAAGACATTTGATTCAACAATTTTTTTTCAAAAGAAAATTAAGCAAGTCAAACCAAGACATCAATAAATATTAGAGCATTTAAAATAAATATGAAATCATTTCACAAACAGAAAGTTTGACTGAACGTTTACAATAATTTCTGTGGTGTTTATCCGCGTTTTCATGGAGAAACCCCCGTGGGGAGCAGCAGGGTTTCTCCTTGGAAGACTGTGGTGCAATCACCCAAAAAAAACCTCCAGAGGAACTGTTTAAATTTCCAGAAAACAAGAGATGCTTTCATCAACTCTACCGTTGACAGTTCAGTCCCCTGTTCAGGATCAAATGAAGTTTCTTTGCAAAAAGCTGCTTTCTGCAAGCCCAGCTCTGTGGCTAACTCCTGACCCTGTTCCCCCGAAGGCCCTCTGCAGAGACTGACGTACCAGACTCATCATTGAAGGAGGTGAAGCTGATGAGCATCTGCACGTTCACTTCACCGCAGCCGTTCACCAGCAGTCGGAAATCCTCCGCCGTCAGGTCTTCCAGAGCATTTTTAGGTAGAACATCCAGAAGCCCCTTCCGCATGGCCTACGAAAAATGAAGCTTCAACTTAGATCCGTCTCAGAAGTGACCGGCGGAATCTCAGATGCACTTGAGAGTGTTTGAACGGAACAGATCTGCTCACGTGTAGAGGCTGCTCCGCCACCACCAGCATCCGATGCTCAGCATATCTCCTCACATACTCATAGACGTTCAGAGGGGTCACAGGCATGTTCACCCCTCCAGACAGCAGCTCAACCTGAGGAACCAGCACAGAAACACCCGTCCAGTGTTAGATGCTTTCATTTCCAATCGCTCCGTGCGGCGAGCCGATGACCATTACCTGTCCGGCCCCTTCCTCCTTGCAGAGGTCCACAGCAAAGGCAAGATCCATGGCTGCAAACACCGCTTCGGCTTCTTCGGTCTGCGAGTGTCGAATCAGCTGCCGCAAGCTCTCGTACATGACCGGGTCGAAGAAGGCAAAGTCATGCCAGTTCACCTGCACATGAACACCAATCAGAGAAGGAAAAAGGCACACAGATGTTTCATTCTCGAGTCTGAAACACAGGTGCCTTTTCCAAATTCCATACAAATATAATCATTTATATGAAGGAAAAAACATTTAAATATCATAAAAATATTCAAGAATCACTTAATTTTGCAGTTGTATCCACTTGTGCAACTCTTGCCGGCACTTTCTGTTTTTTTCCATCATCTTTTGCATCTGTATCCTTCAGTTTTAAACAAAGCAAGAGCGCAGCATTCGACACGGTTCCTGCTCACTCGACCAGAGGCCACTGGTTTCTCTGGCACTGCACTCTCACTCGGTTTAAGTCGTATCTTTCACACCGCTCTCAGTTTGTTCAGATTAAATACCATCGTACTAACCCGGCTCCTGTTACTCCTGGTGTCCCACAGAGAACTGTGCTTGGCCCCATTCATTCGTCCCCATAGGTCACATGATCAGGAAATTCCTTTCACTGCAGATGACCTTCGGGTATATATTTCTACAAAACCAAACCCCTCCCTCATCCCTGACTGCTTGCTTGGCAACACTTTAGACATGGTTGGCAAGCCATCTTTAAAACTGAATGGAGCATAACTGAGGTCATCAGTTAACTAAAGCCATCTTTGTTAACTAAATGTGCCGGCTCACGCGGTGCATGCTGGGAAATCTGTCTCAAGCACACTCAATCTGAAGTGTCGCAAAATAAATTATTATAAGTTAACTAAACGCAAGTCTTTATAAAAGCACAAACTTTAGAATTTTCAGTTATAAACCATGCTTCACATCGACCGCCTCCATCCGATTCTTTGAAACAAGGCGGTATGTGCGTGTCATAATGGGTCACTGTGTTACACAGACGGATAATTTTGCTCAAATTGAATGATGAGGCCGGCTTCTTCAAATCGTTGTGCCTGCCTTTAATGTTAGAAATGTGTACTAACTAGGAGTGTAACGGTTCACAGGGATGTATTGAACCGTTTCGGTATTCAGTATTTTTATTAAATAATATAAATGTATTATTAGTGCGATATTAAGAGCAGCGGAACAATGTTCCTAGGCGAGTTTCCGCACGGACTCTATTGAGTGACGCACAGTAGAGCTGCACGAGTAGCTGTGAGAAATGGCAACAGAGAAAGAGAAGCCAGAGCTTGAAGACCCTCCCATCTCACTAGGGTCTCCTGTTTGGGAACACTTTGACTTCTCTGTTAAAATACATAACGGGGATAGACGAGTGGATAAATGTAAAGTTGTATGCCGACATTGTTCCATGGAGATCGGGCAGGCAACACATCTAACATTTTCTACTGCTGGAGGTATTGTCACTGCAACCAGATCTGTGCTCTCTTCAGAAAATGTGGATCGGTTAATCTATCCTATCTATCCTAACTAGTTGCAGTATTTCATTTTTTATTTAAAAAATATGTATTTCTTTATAAAGAGTGCAATTTATTTAAAATATCACCCAAATGTGTCACTTTTATTTATTTTATGCAAGAATTCTATTGTGTATTGGCAGCTTTTCAAAATAAAGATTTTGTAAGTTCTTATTGTTTTGAACCGAAAACGAACTAAACCGAACTCTCCAAGACACTGTACCGAACCAAATACGATTTTAGCGTACCGTTACACCCCTAGTACTAATCATAAAAGTAAATGCTTTTAGCTATTGCTGCTCACCTTTCTGCCCAGCAGGACTTTGATGATGTGTCTGTTGAGCGTGATGGGGCAAAGCTCGTTCTGCAGCAGGCACAAGCCCAGTATCCTGGAGGCAGAGGTCAAGGGTTATCGCTATGACAACACTGCTTCATGCCAAACACACACAAACACTTTGATTAATCAAAAATACAACACTTAAAACTATGTATTGTGATGGATTTTTGAATTAGTTGTGTTTTACTACCATCTAGTGGTCATTTCGAGACAGAATTTCTTCAACTTACTTTAGTTCTTAAATCTACTTATTATTCTTTAGTTCTTAAATCTACTTATTATTCTTTAGTTCTTAAATCTACTTATTATTCTTTAGTTCTTAAATCTACTTATTATTCTTTAGTTCTTAAATCTACTTATTATTCTTTAGTTCTTAAATCTGCTTATTATTCTTGTCATAATATTTATACTAATATACTTGTTACATTTTAGTGTTTTATTAGTTTAAGGTAATGTTAAATGGGTTTATTGTTTAGAGGGAGGAGAGAACTAATTCACACGTCATGCTTTAGTACCGCTCTCTCTGCTCTCGGCTCGTTTTGGAACACGCGATACCACGTTCGTCTTCCATGCTAATACCACGTGTGTAAGAATGCGTTGATGCTGCTTAATATCTTTACAATAAATAGCTGCATTTGATGTGTTCCCTCTCAAACAGTCTCCTGTGTTTATTACCAATAGAAAAGGTATTTTTTACCATAACAGTATTTATGCATAAACACAAAATTAAACACTTAAAACAATGTATTTGTTTATTTATACAGTTGACACTACGTAATTGCTTAAATGTAAGGAACACGCGTTACAGTTAATTCGGGAGATCACTGTGTTTACAAACAGCTCCACAGTCAGTTTCACTAGGCCTAAACTCTCCTGCTTCAAGAACAAAAAATGTACAATTGTACACAAACGTCACATAAAAGCAGCAACATGTGAAATTAACTACTGTCTGGTACCTGCCAATATTACGGAAACAGTTGAGCCTGCCCTCCGTGTTCTTGCCCGGACGGGGCGAGTAAAAGCCTCTCTTTCCCGGCTGGTAAAACAAAGGGGCGTTGTCATCGCCATCATCAGGCTCGTCCAGCTCCATGTCCACCACGCTTCGGGTCGAACTGTACCTCTTGCGGTTCTCCTGCTGCTGAGGAAAGGAGAACATCGCTAATGTCGAGAGCTAAAGAACGACGACTATTTGCTGCTAATGTGTTAAACAGAAATATCCTCAAGAAAAAGCCCAGATGAGATCGAAATCATAATTTAACAACTTACAATTAAAACAAAAAAAAGATGCACTTCTTCCTTAGAGAGAATATGGTTTAGCCGTCGAAAGGTTCCCGGACTATAAACTGATGTTGCCCCACCCCTCGTCCTCGACGACCAGTGTTAAGTGCGTTACGTAAAAATATTACTCCTCAAAGTAACTAGCAAAGCAATGCATTGCTAGTTACTTTGCAAATTTTACGGGATGACAGTGAGGCCAACAAGAAGCATGTTCACCCATGGGCATCCCACGACCTGAACCTTATTTGCATGAAAGTAGTTCCTCTGAGCCTCAAGTGAGACACGGAGTGATCAGAGAAGTTAAAATGCCATTCCTCAGAAGAAAAGTAAAGTAACTGAATCAGAACCAAGAATAATCCCGACGTGATGCTGCAGCTGAAAGCTACAGTCAGAAAGTGAATGTCAAACATTGACCGTGGGGAACGGCAACAGGAAACCATCAAGATGGCTTTCATCAAGATGATTCTCACTAAGAGGAATTAATGAACAGGTTGAACACATTATTAAGGACATAACATACCTGTGCTTTTTCAGATGCATCAAGAAAACCAAGGTCTAGTATACTGTCTGCACCATTTTCCCTGAGCAAAAAAGAGAAAGCAGTTAGCGCTCTAAAGGCTAGCAATAGAAAAGCTGCACGGTCACCTAGAGCTCAAGCGCTGCTTTAGTTTTACTCAGTCATGCACACGATAAGAAAGAGAATGCATTTAAAGCAACACCTATCTTAAATCAAACTGGATTTAAAAGAAATTTGTTTGTGAAAGTAACAATTACTATATGAATTTACATTCCAGAGCTCACAAATGGGTAAAATATTTAGTCCACCTCCCGCGCTGGTCTTGATTAACCCTTAGAAGTCCCTGCATCTGTCCCTGCCATTGCAGCATTTGTTTCAGTTAAGTAGGAATGACGGAATCCACCCATTGTTTAATTTTGACTTAAATGTAATGTGAAGGTTTCAAAAAGTGACATCAGTGCCAAGTAGAGGTGAAAAAAGATAACCCTCGGAAGTACAAGACCTGTGATATGGCTTGTGTTTTTCAAAGCACAATTGCATAACAACTGTTGTACATTGTAAAGTAGTAAAAAATACTAAAAAAAGGCCCCAGACTTCTAAGGGTTAAAGCATTTCATTTTTAAATGTTCAAAATCCCCTAGAGAAAGGCTTTGTTCCTCCTGAGAGCATTCAGTAATGGCTGCATGATCAGAGAGAAGGGATCCACCCTTTCATTTTAATACAAATATAACGGAAAATACTGCGCGTCCACATGACTCTACTGATCAGCCTTTGGGAAGAGGATCTCAAACTTCAGTAGCCACATTGGAAAAGGTGGTTTGGATGGGATGATCAATAGCCAGTACCTTCCATGTGTGATGAGGAGCTCCATGGCCTCCTCCACTCGGGCTCTGAGCGAATCCTCACTGGCCAGAAGCAGAAGCAGCTGAGCGGGAGACAGCTCCAGCAGCATCCCAGTGATCTTACTGGCAAACGCCTGAGGGACAAAAACAATCAGAAAAATGCCAAAACATGACCATCTTTCTTTCAAAAGCATAGGGAGGCCAGATTTACAGCAATAAATCTTTATACAATTATGATGTTGTACATTGATAACAAATACCTGCTGCTCTTAATTGCTTGAAAAATAATAATATTGTTTACTGAAATGTTTACCGGCTGCATGGCATGAACACGTGGGTAGAGTCTCTCGCCAAGTGCCTGCCTGTGGGCTGGCAATGGCTCCGGTTCGTCGCTAGCATTTCCCTCCGCGGCTGGTCTGAATGGACGTGTGTCAATAGAGAGTTGTCTTCGAGAGTCCCTGAAAACACCAAACCATATTGAGACATTTTTAGCAAGAATGATTAATATTTATCATTAATTTCAAAACTGATAAAAAATAGCCAATCCAAATCCAACACAGTATAATTTGTCTTTCAGCAAAACTTCTAACTGCATGACTCCATCTAAACGAACTTCAGAGCGCCTTGTGGAAACAACAGAAAGCTAAACGAGTACGAAGATGACATGCTGCCCCTCAACACTCAGATTACCTCACATTGGAGGGGAGAGATAAATAAATATTAATAAAAACAGTGGTACCCCGAGATACGAATGCTTCGAGTTACGAAATGTTGGAGATACAAAGGTCTCGCAGGAAATTTTATGCTTTGAGATACAATCAAAAATTTGAGATACGAAGAAACACCAACAGTTCTGTTGCTTGGGAATTTGTGTAGTTATTTTTTGTGTAAGTTTGCCTGAGTTCAGACTGAGAGTTCAGCAAATTAGTTGCATCACTATTGTGATCAATGTTGAATAAATGGGTTACTAATTATTTTTTGCATCAGAGGACTTCGTTATAACAAGCAGGCCTATGAAAATTTGGGAGAAAAAACGCAATAGGATTCTTTTTCCAAAATCATTCAGCCCTAATCGCTGAAACATGTTGAAGCACAGTTGGAATTAAAATCTTCCCTTGTACCTGTCCCTTTCTCGTCTGGATGCTCCTCTCATTCCTCCACTCCTCCTCTCACGCTCACGGTCTCGATTCCTCAACCGCTGCATCAGATCTGCAACAGCAGCATGAGGCACAAACATTTAGTGGAGTAGACGGAGTAAATGAACGCATAAAGACTTGAGCTGCACCAAATGAAAAACTACACTCTAAATAGATTTATACAAATGGCAAATCAATCAGTTTAACTACAACAACAAACAACCCAGTGAATTTTTCAACCGTTATTTAAGTAGAAGAATTATCATGAGAACTCTAACTATGCAAATCTAGAACAGCTGCAGAAAATCTGTTCAATTCCAAAACAAAAGAGAAGTAAAAGGCACATTAGGACGAAGCATGGAGTCATCCGTACCAGGAATTTGTGCTCACCCCACTTTGACTCCCAGTGGAGCTGGGGACTGAACCAGTGACCTTCTGACCTCCAGTCAATCTCCTTATCCACTGGTGAATTATACAATACAAGGGCTACATAAATGTTTAACTTTCTGACCCACTCCTGGCATTTATTAACCGTCAGCATCACTAAATCCTGTTTCCATCTCAGAGAGAACACAAATGCTGAGAGAGAGTCATGGCTATATTGAACCGTTCATCAACTTTTAGCTGCACATCATTGACGGGAGAAAAAAAAACCTTCTCGAAACACACGGAGGCACAGTTTGAGCAGGTATCTCTCAGGGCTTTTAATCAAGTTCACCTACAAGGTGTTAAAAACGTTGAAGAAGTTGCAGGTCATTGCAACCGAGCCTTATGAGGAATCTGAACTCAGAAAATAAAACGACAGTAAGTAAATAAAACGGAGAGGAGGTGCATCTATTTTCTCCAGTATTCCCTTAATGTATTGAAGACGGCAGAACTGAACGCTTTTATGATTTTTCATATGAAAACAAAACAAACGTAAAAAAAGCAAAGAGAAGCATACTGCTAGCCTGCATCCCCTTGTTGACGCTCTGCACACAGTCCAGATTTGGCAGCTTGTCGCTGGAGAGAAAAGCCTGAGCGATGGCGGTATAGAAGCTCCGGGCCACTCCGCTTCCTTCTCCTGGCTCATCCTTAAATGTGACTTTAACCCGGTGAACAGCCATGGGGGTCGTGGTACAGCGGCGTCCGAAGTGAGCGTTGAGCTGCCGCATGGTTTGCTGGATGAGCTGCTCGCGATCACGATCCACCTCCAGAGCCAGATCACGAGACTGAAGGTTCCTCAACTTCTCCATCTCGCGCCGGAACTTGGACTCCTTTACCTCAAAGCCGCCGAGCTCCGTCAATATCTGGCAGAACAAAAGACGCTTATAGCGATGCAAATGTATTTCTTTTACTTCGAACACTTGACCGTGGGAAAAAAAGCTAGAGAAGTTAACATAAGTAAATCAGCCGGTTTTATTTACTTTTTAATTATGAAATGAGAACATTTCACAGAAATAATTTGGAAATTACATGAGAAAAACACGCACCTGGCTGAAATCTTGTCAATAAATAACACATGTAGTCATTCATTTTTAGTGCGGCTTTCAAATTCATAGAAAAGACTAGAAGCAGAATGCTTCTATAATAGATACATATAACAATAAATGATATAAAATAAAGAAAATGTAGCTTTTCGTAAATGCAGTGACACGAAAGTATTGCTTTAATTTTCACACAGCTGTGGGCAAAGGCAGCAAATCGATTAAATACAAATGAGCTAAATAAGTTTGTCAGATACAACATTTTCATCAATGCTTGTAAACAGACTGAAATTTGATGCAACATTGTACCTTATTTGAGAAGCACAAAATCTGCAGCTGTTAAATTGTGTATCTCATTAACTCACAACTGACCGCCATTTTTCCCCGGCATTTCCAAAACTGAGGTGTGAAGGGACATGCTGAGTCTCAGGGGAGTTGTAATTTTCTCGGAGGCACCAGTGTTTTTGTTAACTCAATGCTAAATACTCATGTTTAAAATGCCACTGCCACATGTGTGTTTGATCTTTACACTGTTTTAGGGATTTATTTTTTTTAAACGGGCACGTGTGGAAAATTTTATCCACACCGTGTGAGCAAAACTGTTTGTGTGGTGCTCTGTACGCACAGATCCAGGCTCAGCTCCAACATCCTCCATGAAAACTCGTCCAAATAGCTCGAGAGAGAGCCTCCAGCGGCCCAGCAGCATGTCATGAGAGATCATCATTCCCATGAAACTACAGTGAGGACTGCGGGACACAGAGAACATGGTCACCACCAGGAACGAGTGGGAAAGTTTGCACGCAGAATATTTAAAGCATGGTTGCTCACATGAACGTGGGCAGGGGTGGGCCATCGCTCTCAGTCAGTCCGATTTCTGCCAGCACACTGCTCTTCAGCTGAGCTGCCATGTCATGAGTGGAAGGACTGGGTTTACTCGCTTCCATCTCCTGATCCAGCCCTGGCTGCTCATCTGCACCCCTCTGCCGAGACTCCATGCTCATCACGTTCTTCATGTTGGCCGAGTACGACATCTTTGTGGGCAGAATCTGGGATGTGAATTACCCATCATAAAATACTATAAAACACTTCTATATTAAAGTAGTTGTAAAGTGTGTCGAGTGCTAGTCTGAAACTATTATATTACATATAATTAGCATGCATACGGTGAGCATCAACAAGAACACAAACCATACAGCAGGAAGCAAAAATGTACTTAGAGCTGTTGAGGGTAGAACAAATTAAGTGTACAACAGAATACAACTATTTTGATGTTTGAACATTTCTAAATACCAGGTAGTGCTGATCTAAAACAGCTGTTTAAACTGACTAGAAGTGCAGCAATCGATCCTTCCATACATCCATCAGAAAGGAAACATAAGTGTGCAACCCTCGAAATTTCATTGCTTTTGAATCAACTGATCTGATCTGAGTTTTTTTATGGAGGAACGAAAGGAAAACAGTGCAAAAGTTTTAGGCGGGTTTGTTTAAATCAGGGGTCACAAACACGGTGCCCGCGGGGGTGGGGGGAAGGGGGGGGTAGTCGCCCGCTACCTGTTCAAAAAATAGCTCAAAACGCACCACTTTCCAGTGAGCTCCATGTAATTTAATATAATTGCTACATAAACTACGACCATGAACTAAGATTTTTTTTTAAATCTTGGCTCACTTTTTGTATTTATATGATTTAATATTTGTACATTAAATATTGTGAATTGTTTGGACACTTCATTTTGAAGTGTTTATACATTTAAAATTTATATATATATATATATATATATATATTTATATATATATATATATATTTTTTTTTTTTTCATTTAAAACACACGCAAAATATCAAAAATTAAATAAAGTGTTGCATATTAATATTTATCTGTTAGCATTGTTGATATTTATTGTGAGAAATAATTAACACAATCAGTGGCTTTGCAGAGATTAATATCCTTAATTATTAATAAATTCAGAAGAGGGTATCAAAGTGGTTGCTACCCAGGAAGTAGCTTTCGGTTTCAAAAGGCTGGTGACCCCTGGTTTAAATGCTTTATATAAAGAATAATGATATTGAGCAAACAGTTATATGCACAAACCCAGTTATGAACAGCTGTGTAGGAGGTTTAAAACGGAGTTAGGAGCAGCCTAACTCTGCTCCCTGGGTCAGGTTTTGAAAGACAGTTTATTGTTGAGGCAGGATTGGGCTCGAAGAGAGGCAGAACATCTTTGGGATTAGTTCTCACAGAACAACCTCCAGCGGCAGAGTTCCTTCAGAAAGTTTTAAAGCCAAAGGGTTGCATCACAAAATATACATTTTTAATGAATAATTAACTTAATCTAAGCTTGGGTTTAGAAAATGTTAACAGCATTTTTTCCCCACACACCTGCTTAAAATGTTTGCACAGTGCTGTGCATCTTGCACATAGCCTCACAACTGGCACTTAAACATCTTGCAGAATGTAAATAAATGTCAAATATTTGTCTGATTGTTAATGCTTGATATAATTATTTTTATTTGTAGATATATTTTAAGGAGACTTATAAGAATGCATGCAGAACACTAAAGGGAACTGTGTAACGGATTATTTACCTGCAGGCAATTCATGTCCACAGACATATCTGTGAGACCTTTGCTGGCCATATACGAGGATGAATAGAGACCCTGACTGGGCCGGCCAAACAAATCTTCCTTCCTGGCATTGGGCTGCGAGAGCAACAGAGAGCGAAAGATGTAAAAACAACTGCCATATATTCATTTAGTCACTCTAATGAACAAACAACATCCGACTAACAGAACAATTCATCTTGTTTTGAGAATTCCTGAACAATTTACAGACAAAATGATCTAATGGAATCACGTGACGGTTCTGACCTGCAGGAGATGCGGCTGATCAGCGAGAGGAATGGCCTCAGCTAAAGGAACTTCAAAGGGGTTTGGAGGGATGCACCCGAGGAAGGTCATGGAGTCAGAGCGACGGAAGAATGGATGATGTTGTCCAGTCTCGGAAGGAACAGGTTCCTCATCTTTATCCTGGAGGGTTGAGCCTGGGGAGACGAGGAAGAAAAGTGTTGCTACGACAGAAATTAGTTCCCAGTCCTGGCATTTAATGGCAGATTGAAATACACCGTCAACAACTGAAACGTGCCCATGTGAACTTTACTCACTGCATTAGAGAAAAGAAAAAAAGAGCTGCTGATCTTCAGATGGAAAGAATGAAAATGGTTTGATTAACCGTGAAGCTCAGTGAAGGAATGACGTGATAGCCGCTGCTGACGCCATGGATCCCAGAGGACAATAAGGAGATATTCAGTGCGAGCTTTGGACACTAATCTTCATTTCACAAACGAGACTCATTTTGCTCCGCTGAGGAATGTGGTGGAAACGACTCGTGCACAAAAGGTTCCCAAACTAAGGATCTGCTGGAATCCTGCAAATCCATGCTGTTTCATCAAATTCAATTAAATGCATGTCGCAGTGTAAGGGTTTTGAGGTCACACCTGTATAACTACACCTCAACGATCGGTCCAAAGTAAAAAAAAAAAAAAAAGAAATTTTCAGAATAAACTCACTCTGATTCGTATCTTCATCGTTCTCATGTTCAGAATCTTCATTGTCCAGGCCCAGCTCCAGCAGCTCACGATTCCTGAGGTGAACACGTAGTTTCACAATAAACAAATAGAAAGACGATAAAAGGGGCTTTTTCACACCCGTGTGTTTAGTTCGATTAATTCCAACTAGAGTTTGTTTTGCTTTTTTTTCTTGGTTCATTTGGGCAGGTGTAAAAGCAAGATCCAAACAAGAAAATAAGTAAAAAGAAAGAAAGAAAAACAGTCCGAGACCTGCTCCAGGGGTGGTATCGGTTCATTTCCAAATGAACTCTAGAGCTGTTGCTGTGTGGTGAGAATATGATCATCACTAAAAATCTAAGACGACGACAAAAACAAGCTTTTTATAGCGGCTTGTATTGACACATGCTCGTATAACGGCTGTGTTTTCGATCCGTGTGGTGTGAATGCTGACTAACTAGAGGTGTGAAAACTCCCCAAAACAATAACACTTACCAACATCACGAAGCAAGTGTAGAGAACTTTAAATTTATCATTTAAAAGTTTTTACAAAAATGGTATTTGCATGATACAGCAAAGAAATTCAATTAATTGACATTTGGATATTGTGGTGTCAAAGATTCCCATTATTGAACCCTTCACAAAAGGTCACCTTTTCCGGTCGATCTGGGTGGTGTCGAGGGTGGTCTGCATATTCATGGCTTTGATCCAGTAAATGAGGGCCTGGAAGACGTACGCCACGTGTTTGAGTGAACACACATCCAGCACTGGCAGGACATCGGAGTGCTCGTCGTTATGAGAGCGCATTAGAGAAAGAGCATAGTTCAGAAAGTCTCCTCGCGCTGACATCCCCTGGCGAGCTGTTAGAAGAGTTGCAGCACGCCTGAAAACAAAGCAAACATGAAGCGCTACAGGACACAGATCTTTCCCTCAGCATTGTGAAGAACGTCTGAATAGGAAGCGTGTGGAAACATTTAGCATTGGATATTTTGATTTGCTTACTGGAGTACAAAAGCCTCACTATTTAAGGGCAAGGGGCTTTCTGCCACTCACAGGTCACCATGGCGATGTGTATTCTTCCCCTAAAATAAAACTAGATGGCTAAAGTTTGAGAACAAACTTTGATGATTGCTTGTGACGGTGCTATTTAGAAGTATTTTATAAGCAAAATGGAATGGTTGCCGAGGTAGAATTTTTGGTTGCTATGCAGGAGCAATATAAACCAATCCCATAGCTTATGATTTTTCTTAGCTGAAAATTTTAATTTGTTTCTATAATTAACAAACCATTTCTCTATGATGCTACATCTGGAATGTATTTTCATTGCTGTTTACCATTTATTTTGAATGGCCAAAGTCAATTTTTTTAACCCCTTCGAGAGCCTGGGGTTCAAATACTTGTGCACAGTGGTTATATATTCTTGCACAGATAGAGAACATCCACAGGTGTGGTCTGTATGAAGTTTCTATGAGGCCGTGAATTGACACTTACAGAAAGATCGTAATTTCTAAGACCGCTATTTCTAAGTAAAGTTTGACAAACTATATATTATTTGAAAGCTGAACTTCTCATGATTCAGTCGATATAAAGCACTATAGATGTACCACACCACAGCGACAACAGTTAGTCCATTTGTGATGCCTACCTTTTGTGATGTCTCTACAGCTACACAGCCACTGAATCAGTCCATCAGTAACAGTCCAGCGAACTAAATGCATCCAAGCTGGTACTCCAAAAACGTATTTACCACGAGTAAAACACATAAAAGCACAACTATTGCGAGTTTGCTGGTTGTTTTGGTGTACAAGCATGGTAGGTTTCGATTCAGTAGTCTCTTGTACATTTTGGGACCACCTTTAGAAGTCTGTGACCATGATTGGCCAATCAGCAAGCCAGTAAACAAGACATGGCTACTCATGGGGAGTGAATGGGGTCCTCATTTTTTCCCACGTGTGTACAGCCAACCAATCGCAATTAAGCTCCACGCAGATTGACGGGACATTTAGCCAATGAGATCAGCTTTTCAACGATATATGGTTTGCCACAGTTCTTTTTTCTGACACGGGATAACGTGACTGAGCAAAGAGGGCAGATGCCTCCAGTTGGCCATCTCCCAGTTGCACAAATCTCATTGTATACATTTTTAAATTGTTTTTAATCCTTTCCATTTTAAAAAAAACCTTTATGGAGTAGTTTATCTAGTCGTATTGATTTGTATTTTTAAAAAATGGTAAACAAATGAACAAATTTATGTAAATTACCAAGAGACAATTTGGTGCCAATGGTGGGCAGCAGGGTGGCACAGTGGATAGCACCGTGCCCTTCCAGTTAAAAGGTTGTCGGCTCAAGGTTCACCAGTGACCTTCCAGGAAGGGGTTTCCTCCGGGTACTCCGGTCAAGTTTGTGAATCTATAACTTTGGTTTAGTTGAACGTATCCAGTTCCTTACTTTTTCCTGATAAACTTGAAAGGGGTTCCTTTTCAATGACACCAAGGACATTAATTTAACCCAGAAAATGTGAGAGTTACAGCCATTTTATTTTGGGTATGTCTTTTTCAACCTATGCTCAAAAAGTGGGGTGGGAATTAAAGGTTAAGTCAATGGAAAATTTCCCAGAAATCTCAGTGTAAAGAATTCTGTCAATGGTTCCAGTCTGAAAATATAGCAACCCATGTCTGACCAGTTTGGATATCTTGACAAAGTTTGGTGGTTGTATCTCAAGTGATCTAGGAGGAGATGCGTTTAGAAATTTTAGTTTGAAGCAAAGACGAATGAAAACACGTTTGCTTTTACAAACCGACATAATAAAATTTATATATTTCTTCCATATCAAATTGACATTTTAATAATGAATGCAGAATGTTTATCCCCACTTTATCCCCACTTCTGACAGAAGCTTACCTTCGCCCCTCAAGGGTGCGGAGACTGGCCTCTTCTCTAGCAGTCATGCGCTCTCTGCGTCCGGCATGCTGCAATGCGTGCAGCGGATGGCTGGGGTGGCCTGGGTCTCCAGCCGAAGATAGAGCTGAGCCGTAGCGGAGCTGCGCTTCCGTCGAGTCCATGATTGACACCATCCAGTTCCAGGTAGGGATCAGCTTGTCCTCCACAAAGTGCTGCAAAAGTAACAACTTGCGGTTTAATGCTCTCTTATCAATAAAACTTCACTATTCAAGGGGTATTTGGGTCATTTTTACAATTAACTATCATCAAATTATGTTGCAGCACTCATGGTGCAGGTCATGCAACATCACCTGGTTCTGTTAAGATGATGAGAACAAGTCGATCACTGAGAGGATTCATTAACATGTCAAAATATGCAGAAAGCATTTCTTTTATAATTCTTAGAACTTTAACCCTATAAGACATCCGGGAGCACCGGCGATCCAATTTGCATGTCAATTTTTTAATCCCTGTAAAATTATAACCACATAAGAAATGTTTTTTGCATCATGCAATGAAAAAAATAAAATAATTCATGTGTGAGGCATCTGTTGTACTGTAGATATTCTGAGCAGTAGCTAGTTTTGGATTATATATATATGTATTTATAGTGTGTGTGTGTGTGTTGTGTGCTCTTGTTCTGAAGTTTAAACATTTCATTTTTGTTATTTATTGCACTGTATATTAATTAAAATTGTTTACAACAAAGCTATCTATGATCAAAAGTATCTTATAAACATCTTTTAATGTGCATTGTGATTTCACAGTTGTAAATAGTTTATTGTGATGGTTTTAATTTTAATTATGGTTTTAATTTTTTTGTCTTACTTTATAAATTTGAGTGTATCTCAAAAACTAAAAAATTAATTCACTCAGAATAAATTACTGTTCAAATACAATATGTGCAACTTTTTATCCTTTGCAAATTTGAGGGATAAAGCTATGACATGTCAGTATTTAAAAAAATATGTGGAGAAAAAAAATATTTTTAATCTTTTGTGTGTTTTTGTAGTTTTGACACTTTCTTCAGTTAATATTATTAAAATCTAGGATATAATTGATGTACGGCAAATTAAAATACTGCACCAACAGAAGGTAAAAGAATGCTCTGGCGTACTTGGCTCTATGGCGGGTTCTAAAGGGTTAATGTAAGGTCTCTGCAGAACAAAGCTTGACTAACCTGGAGACTGACCGCATCCTGATAGGTGAGTTTGACAGCTGCCGGGTACTGAGAGTACACCAGGTGGTTGTATTTGGGAATGAGGCTCATGAGGTCCGAGATCTGTCGGATGACGATGCTGTAGGCTCGAGCCAAGCTGCTGGCAGACGTCAGATAACTGCTGGAGTTACTGGCCTCCAAGGCTGCAGCCGCCGCCGCTGCACTGGTGCTAATGGCGCTGCTACGACGCAGGTTGGATGGATCAATGTAGATCAGCCCAGTGGAGCTCGCTGCAGGATGGAATTATAAAACAATTTAAAATATATACAGCGTTTGAAAGAACCCAAGTCTGCTTTCAAATGTTTTGTCTGGAAGAATAACTATCCTGTGCCTTGTTGCTGCGCTCAATCTGACCATGACAAGAAACAGTCTCAACCTCACCAGAGTTTGGCTGACCTCCTACACAGCTATTTCTGTTTCCGGTCACGACGGGCTTTCAAATAATAGAATTCTAGTTAAATGTAAATTTACTACAATCAACATGATAGGGTAGTGACAACTCGCATCTTCCAATTCTGCAATAGAGTCTCCCCTGAAACCTCCCAAGGCAAAGAAGCACTAACCCGCAGGATTAGATGAGCTCGACTGTGCTCCACTGCCAGAGCGTTGGTTGGGGGTGGTGCGAACTGCCCACTGCATGGACCGCGGAGCCTGGGCAGCACTGTTTGCATGAGCGGAACCCGTGGTTCTCTCCAAAGGCTCATCCACCAGGAACGTCTCCTGATCCACGTCGTCACTCTGACTGCTGCTGCTGTCAGAGTCACTGGAGTCATTCGACGGAGAGTCGTCCTCGGAGAAGAAAGCAGGAACACTGCTGGCACCTTCAGGAACAGGAGGAGAGTTAGGATGCATACGCCTATAGACCACGGTAGGGTCTATAATTCATGTTACAGTACATCAAGTCGGGCTGAAACGATTAGTCGACAAATATTTGTTGTTGAGTAGTCGTTTGATGTCATGTGACCTAATGTAATGTAATGTCACGTGTCACGATTTAAGCGCTACGCCGCTGTAGCGTTTGAGTGTAATGCAGCCCTCCCGAATTCTACTGCGATAGAAGAAAACTCAGCGTGAATTATGATGGAGTGCAAACGAATCTGAAGGAGTAAGGTTTGGGAAAGTTTTACTAAACGTAACCAAAAATGCTGTTGTGTGCAATACATGCGAGGCGGAACTTGCTTTTCACGGGAGCACAACGTGTATGTTGGACCACTTAAAGAGGAAGCATCCCGGTGTTGTGCCTTTTATCGACTCCCCTCTGCGTGAACACGCATTCAATCACGTGATTACACAGACTAAGCCAATGAGAGTTGGCAAAATGTTTACTCGTGAAGACGTTTTGATTTTTATTTTGCTTATATGCCGCATAGATGTCAAATTTACTTATGACACATTGTTCAACTATAAATATTGTTTAAAAAGTTTAAAAGAAAGCAATCGCCTAAAGCACGTTGCTTGCAGCAGTGAATATTGTAATAATTTATGAATGTACAGCATTATACAAACTTTAGATGTTTATATTGTTCTATATATTTATGTATACACAATTTTTTTTTTTGTTGCATTTTCTTTAAAAAAAAAATAAACATTTTTGGGGTAGTTTATGTAGTGGTATTGATTTGTATTAAAAAAGGGTAATTTACATCAATTTGTTCATTTGGTTACCAAGTGCCACTTTGGTGCCAAAGGTGTCCGCCTAGACATTGTCCTATAAAATTATCTCTAGAAAACACATGTTTAGCTTTATTTGACAGATTTTGGCCATGTATTAGTCAACAGTTGTGGCTTCTATTCAGTGTTCAGGACTCAAGCATTCACTTATTTTATTAAAAAAACACAAAAAAAAATTTAGTCTGGGATAATTTCAACAATTTCTACAAAGTTTGTGAATCTGTAACTTTGGTTTAGTTGAACGTATCCAGTTCCTTACTTTTTCCTGATAAACTAGAAAGGGTTTCCTTTTAAATGACACCAAGGACGTAAATTTAACCCAGAAAATGTGAGAGTTACAGCCATTTTATTTTGGAACCCCCCCAAAACAGAAAGTCTGAGAGTTTCTTTAGGTGTGACAGTTTAACAAACCAATTGCGGTTAATAGTCATCACCCTCTCCTCAAAGAAAAAAAACAAACATGTAAATGTACATCTTGCATAACTACGGTGGAGTTTTTTTAAACGAGGCACTTTTCAAACAAATCTGTTAAGCTGTGAGGACGCACATGTGACCACTCCCACCTCCCAAATCCACAACTACTGTAAACTTCCTTGAACCTTTGGGGCTGCATCTCTCCAGATGGAGTTGTATCCATCATACAGTACCAACAGGGACTCCCAAATGTATTCAGCAGTGGCACAATGGCCCTAAACATAGTCAAAATTATACCTTCAGTGTAAAAAAGAAAAACAGGAAGTACTGGAAGTGACTGCAGAGCCCCGCACATAATCAAACGTGTCTGGGATTATATGAAGAGACAGAAAGCTGCATCACAGGACATCTGTGCTGAGTTTGAAACAATCACCAGCAGAGTTCCTTCACAAACTGCAGCTGGAAGAATTGCTACTGGTTTCATCATACCAAATATTGATTCCGATATTTCGAATAGTTCATTGATGAAAAAGGATCAAGACTTCTATTTTGAAATGCGTTCTTTGTTTGACGCTCGTCAAAAGCTGTAGCACAGAACTCTACATCGTCACTGACATAAATTAAGCAAACACTGCTCCATTATTGATCGGCACAAACACGACTGGATCCTCACATATACAGGATCTTCATTATTTTCTGTAAAGTACTGATAAACATTAGACCAGGGGTGCTCATTACGTCGATCGCGATCAGCCGATCCTCCATCCCGTCACAGTTCAGTAAAGTTAGCTGCAGATTCACAGGTTCGGTTTTCTCTGCTCAATAGCTCGAGACCAAAATGTTATTAGTAAACAAATAACACCAATTTTTAATCTGTGTTATGAAGCGGACGAACTACAAAAAGTTTCCCTCTGCATTCGCAGAAACACATTACCGTCTATGAGCAACCCGCTGACATGGAATCGCTTAGGGACCGTCTGCAAATGACCAGATCCAAAATATGATTTACCCAGAATATGCTTCATAACTTCATTCTGAATAACTCTATTACAACCAAAATCAAGCAACACGCCACTCCTCACCTGCATATTGTACTACACGACTCAGTTTCAATAAAATATTGATATATTTATTAGAGCTTCATTTTTATTCTTGATTATTTGGATCAAAGCTCAATTGCTCCCATAAAAATCACTATTACCATTAATTCAGGTCACACACAACTGTTCTAATGATTCAATTCAGTGCAAGTCATCAAATTAAACTCACGTTATTACAAAAAATGTAAATAATCTCGCAAATGTTAATCTCGCAAACTTTAACAGAAGCTGTATCTTATAAAAAGATGTAGAATGCTTATTGAAAGCACGGCACCTGCTTCGGATCCAGCGGTGGCAGCAGTCACGACGCTCCGGCGACCGCTGGCATTGTCCTGGTTGCTGTGATTACTCTCACTGTCGCTCTCGGTCTCAGCAGCAGCCAGTAAATCCAGCTCCATATCACTCCCTAAAGGAAGAAGGCAGTTTTTTTATGGAAAATATCAACAAAGCATTACTGTTGAAAAGGCTGTCACGACCAACCCCAAAATATTTGTGTCGCAAAAATGGCATAATTCAGAGGGACACACACATTCACTTTGAGAGATAATCACGGTGTAATCAACCTCATAGATGTATTTCAATGACATGCCTACCATCTTCATCATGCTCATCATGCTGCCCTTCTGCCTCGGCACTCTCTTCACCCTGCTCCTCTTGGTCATCGTGATGATCCTCCTCACCTGCTACTCCTTCAACCACCTCGACCTGTAGAGATAGTCAAGCTCAGGGATCTGCTCACAATCATTCTCCGTGTGTTTGAAATGCTGGTCACCTTGGGTCCTGAAGAAAACTTTACATTTCTTCTACGGTAGGAATAATAAAAAAAAGAAAGAAATTTACCTCCTCCACATCAGCAGACACAATATCATCTTGCTCCTCGTCTCGTCCACGGGCCGTCTGTGATTGGCTGCTACGGCGGGGCTGAGGATTCCTGATGATGTATGAAGACGCTGACTGACTAGAGCTAAAAAATAATAATAGTTTGCTTGAACAATAAAGAAATGTAGATGCGTGTAAACAAACTTCTATTATTGAACTGACCAGGAGCTACTGTAAATCTGCATTCTAGGCTTACTGAAAAAAAAAAAATCTAATTCAAAAGCTTTTAAAGGTTTTATGCTTTTCGACCATTGGGTGGCACGCTCAGAACCTGTACTGATGACTCACACGACGTTTGTTGCCAACGTGGCTAAAGGTTGCAGAGATAAAGCTTTGTACTCCACTTGGCACAACGCCAGTGAAATAGTCATGGCTTTCATGGAAAACCGTTACTCCAATCAACACGACACAAATACCTTTCTGCCAGCACGGTCTAAGGATGTTCTGATTAAAATTGGGCAAACGGTCCAGAAAAAGAAGGTTTTCAGCCAAGGTGAGGTTCATAACGATAAGCTACAGCTAGAAAATGTTATTAGCAATATTTATAGTTTAAATATTTGACTGCAAGGAGGCGCTGGCTTATATCTGGTTAACTCCCTTAGGGGCAATGCACACATGCAACGCATTCTTGAAAGACATAAAAATTCAACATAATTCGACTCGGCTTAATGGTCCAAATGGGTTGAGAACCATTTTATGATTTTTGAGTCAGACGGCTTGGGAGATATAGGCTGAAATTTAAATTAATTTTTTTTTAATCTCCGGACCACTAGGTGGCACAGGGCTGAAACACTGCATTCCACCTCAGATTACGGTTCATAAACTAAGTGTAGGATAACTAGGTTAAGCATTGAGGAGTTTGTGGCTAAAAAGCATTTTTGAGAGTTTTTTATCTAACAATCATTTGCAAATTATTCAAGAACGGTTCGGTGAATTAAAATTTTAAGAAATATATTTTATTTGGTATAGATAACATGGACCAAATTTCATGGAAAAATTGACAGTCTAGGAGGAATTAGCAAAAGTAGGTTTTTCAGAAATTAAAAATGGCAGACAATGACGTTACATAGTACGGTCGATTCAACTTGAGCAAAGCAATCAGGGGAAAGTCGTTAAGATTACATTGTTACCATCAATGGTTCAGGGCTCGCAAAATCCCTAGCCCGGCTACTGTGTCTTCCAGTCACAAAATGTATCTCTGTCCTGCCCGTCTGGTTGGGTAATTATGTATAGTTGGGCAACTATGTTCTACTTATTATTCGGGCAACGGAGAGCCACTGCAAATACGTGGAATGTTGAAATTGTGTTTGAATGCGCACTCGCTTTTATAACTCGTACTTCCACTTTTGATTCGTCTTTGTGCAAAACAAGAGTATAATTCCAGTTTCGCGCTGCATGCGTGTCCGTTCCGTCTGCGGATCGATGAAGCTAACAGCCAATTTGCTTTAACACAGTAGCAGGGCTCTAGACTAACTTTTTGCACTGGTTGCACTGGTGCGCCTAAATTATTTTCTTAGGTGCACCAGCACAAAAGTTAGGTGCACCCAAATTTTCAACCGCATCACATTTAACACCGCATTTTCACAAGTTCACTTTTTTTAGTTATATATTTATTTATTTATTTTTTAAAATCACTGTCCATATAGACAATATTGACTTGTAAATGATTAACTAACAACCTGGTCAATATAAAGTTCTTAATTTGAAGCACAATTCTACAAGAAAGGTAACTAAAACTTACTGAAAAAGTGTTTAAAGTGCTTTACTGAGCTGAAATTTAAACTTTAAACTGATTTTGGTCCCCAAGAGCAGCAAATGCATTCTTTGAAGCAGCATTAATTCCTAATTAAACAAATAAAAACGATAATACCATTTACTACCCAGATCAAGAGTTTATAATGCAGCCTATTTATTTATTTTTTCATTTTTAAGTATCAGAATATTATGGTTAATGCAGTAACGAGACGGTAGGCATATTATTGACATAGGCTCCATAACATGACATGGCTTACCTTGGGCATGAGCATGCTCGACCTCACTGTGTTCAATATTATATTCATCGGTCTTCCTTTCCGCAAGATACGACTGTACACAATGATGCATTCCTTTGTGGCGATATTTGTGTCTCCGTCGATCAGGAATTCCACGTACGCACTGTTCACAATTTGCACAGACGTCTTTTTTTTCAATGTATCTGCGATGACTCCTATAAATTGGGTGCGCGTGACATCATTGCTGTACATCAGGTTTACGTTCAAGCCATTTTTCTTCATAAGAATTATTTCGGACTTGAATTTAGTGAAGGGGAGTTCTTCTTTTGCAATATTGCAGGCAATGTAAAACTTAATTCTCATCTCGGCCTCGTCTGATGATCTGTTTGCAGCTGCCTGCCGCTGAAAGGCAGCGGGGAGAGGGGACACTTGAGCAGTGCATTTATCGCGGCATGTTATGTGTTTTATAGAAAATTCTGAAGTTTATAGTTTCGATTCTAAATGTATTAGAGCCAGTCACAGGGGAGGTTGATGGCTCCGTGTCAGAGCATTGGTTATGATTTTCACGATCAGGCCCTAACTTATCTTTCTTAATGAAAAATCTGTCAATCGTTCTTTTCATCTTCTCTCGTAATCCACGGCTACATCCACTGTTTACCTGATGGATTCACCTCTCTCTGTCTGACTGCATCACGTGCATTTTCAAACATACGTTCACACACATACAGGAATATCTGGACCACGGCCAATCAGAGGGGGGGTGGGGCGGGATACGCTCTTCACTATCTCTGATTGGTTTAGACCACGATATGGGCCTAATGTGTGTCTGTTGTTGAACAACAGGGAGACTCACAGAGTTTCGTTTTTTTCCCCTCGAACGACGGGTCGCACCGGTACAACCCTTGTTTTTTTGTTTTTAGTCGCACCATTGAGAAATTAGGTCGCACTCTAGAGCCCTGAGTAGCGTGAACGACAACAGTGTAAATCTTCTATCACATCATTTAAACACGGAAGAAAGATGTATTTGGCAATATCAACAAAATAAAAGCACAATTGCGGTTCTAAGTTTGAAAGTCTAAGTTTTTCTTTATATTCCGTGTTTTTTACTTTATGTTCCTTGTAATTTATTATGTTTGTGTAACTTGTGTATGTACCAAGGCCCTGAGGGTAACGCAATTTCATTTCTCTATATGTATGCACTGTACATGTGGCAGATATGACGATAAACACACTTGAACTTGAACTAAAGCTTGAGTTACCTCACGGCGCCGTTAACAGATAAAAACAAACCAAGCACTTGCCTTCAGCGGCGACAAAGTAAGACGAGCGCACTGGAAGAGAGGGCAAGAAGAGAGAGCGAGAGGCCCGTCCTCACCTCAAGTTATACCCTCCTCAAGGGGCGGTACTTAATGTATGACGTGTGATTTAGTTCTCTCCTCCTACACAATAAACTCATTTAACATTACCTTAAACTAATAAAACACTAAAATGTAATAAGTATATAAGTCTAAATAATAAAAACAGGAATAATAAGTAGAATTAAGAAATAAAGAATAAAAAGTAGATTAACTAAAAGTTCTAAAGCTAAATAAACTCTCTAAATGACCACTAGATGGCAGCATTACACAAGAATATAAACAGAATCCCATCACACCTTATATCCTAGATTTTAGTAATATTATTACAATTAGTTCAATCTTAACTGAAGAAAGTCTCAAAATAAACACAAAAAAACTAAAAATAGTTTTTTTTTCTCCACTTATTTTTTTGGTTATGGTTCAAAAGTTATAAGCCGGAATGTAAGTGCTAATGTGCCTAGTGGTGGCGCTGGAAAATAGCTCTTTAGAGTATCACAACTTCTCAGAGCGCTAAGAATGTGTTTTCGTTTCATGTTCCGACCCGCAAGCTGTACAGGAGTCTTGAGAAGTTTGTCGTGAGACGATATGAATCTTGCTGTGCAAGTTTTCTTTGCTTTTAATGTAAGCCGCTTGGGATAAAAGGATCTGACTGAAAATAAACTTAAAACTAAAGTGAGTGAAGAATTCTCTGACCTGCTGGACTGATCAGGGGAAGGTCGAGGAGGCAGAGGCTCCACAGAGAAGAGCTCCTCGCTGCCCTGCACAGCATCAATGCTGGTGCTAGCCAAAGTAAAGGGTGCTGTGGGTCGAGCAATGCCCATTCTCACTGGCACAATGAGAGACTCTGCCACATTGCACAGCTCCTCCACTGCAAAAGGCAACAGCGCCTGGAACACACGTCTACACTTCCCGATGGGCTGAGGAATGAAGTTGCTGGATAAGGGAAAAAAAACAAGGTGAGAAACAAATGAGGAATCATCTGATCGAACGTGCTTCACAAGGATTCATCATCAGTGGATAATTCCAGTCGCATCTCAAATTACTAATCAAAATATTGTTTATGGAAGATGTTTTAAAATCTCCATGACCATTTTCTAATTCACAGTAAAGTGAGTGCCTAAAGGAAAAGATCTGGAGACCCTACTTTTTCTTCTTGGAAGATGCCATCTCCACACTTAGGATGACAAACACTCGAGCAACAGATCGGAGAAACCTCCGGGTGACCGTGATGGCTTCCTCTCGTCGGCCGGGGGTGTACTTGTTCTGAAGCTCCTTCACCAGTGTTCCCAGCAGTGTGTCGATAAACTGGAACGGGAAACATCTTATTACTAACATATCCTGGATTATCATGGTTAGAGTTTGTAATTATAATTAAATTAATGTTTTTTTAGGTAAGATACTCAATACACTTTCTTTGCCTCCTTGTGACTGATCGCTTGCCGTTTATCACCCAAGGCATTGAGAAGCCTTGTTGGCAAGGTACCTTGGGCTAGAGCTGAAGATCTTTACACACGATCGCAAGGACCCGGCGAATAAGGTCGAGTTTGAGCTTAATTCATATAACTGTTAAAAGGTTTGCTGTCAAATACGACAAAGATGTGAGAAGAAAGGAAAAGAAATGTGTCACTGTGTGCTGGCGCTGTTTTATCAGATGCTGCTAAAGGAAACACAAGCGTTCATCTGTACCATCATCACGGAGCACTTCTGCAAGTCACACACACAGCGAGAGAGACTCTGAATCATTCAACACTCTGAACAAGGATTACTGTGGCATTTTCAAAGACACACACACAGCCATTTATTCTGCAAAAGCCTGATGTGTGGAGCAGCTTTTGGTCTCCATCCAAAGCTGGACTGACACCTTATGCTTTTAGAGTGAATTCATAATAAAATGTCACAGAAACCTTTAACCCCCGCAACAATTATTGTCCAGAAATTGGCGCGATTCTTACTTAAATAAATTATTTTGGCTAATAACGGCGTCAGTTCAGGTAAAGCACCCTATACACAGAACTATTTTTCTGGTTAGTCACACAGAGTAGTGGATAAATCACACCGTCACCATCGGCCTCTCTGACAAAAGTCCATAGCAGGTTACTGGAGAGGAGAATTAAGGGGAAAAAAAAAAGCATTTTTCTTTTAATAATCCTGGAACATTGGAGCAGCTCTATACTCTATAACGAATGTACCCAACAAGTTCTCAAATGTCATGTGGAACTGGAGAAAGGTTTTGCAGTCATTAGGGGTGTAACGGTTCACGGTATGTATTGAACCGTTTCGGTACGGCCTGTTCGGTTCCATACCAAAAGCGAAAGAGAAGCCAGAGCTTGAAGACCCTCCCACCTCACTACGGTCTCGTGTTTGAGAATACTTTGGCTTCTCTGTTAAAATACATAACGGGGATAGACGAGTGGATAAATTTAAAGTTGTATGCCGACATTGTTCCACGGAGATCAGGTATGTGGCAGGCAACACATCTAACATTTTCTACTGCTGGAGGTATTGTCACTGCAACCAGATCTATGCTTTCTTCAGAAAATGTGGATGGTTAATCTATCCTATCTATCCTAACTAGTTGCAGTATTTCATTTTTTATTTAAAAAAATGTGTTTTTCTTTATAAAGAGTGCAATTTATTTAAAATATCACCCAAATGTGTCACTTTTATTTATTTTATGCAAGAATTCTACTGTGTATTGGCAGCTTTTCAAAATAAAGATTATGTAAGTTCTTATTGTTTTGTACCGAACCGAATGAACCGAACCGAGCTCTCCAAGACACTGTACCGAACCGAATACGATTTTAGTGTACCGTTACACCCCTAGCAGTCATCCTTTGTGGTCCGCTGAACCTTGAGAGTTTGGCCTTCTGGGCCCAATGCAAAGAGACGTCGAGCCCTCGTAAGACTGTTTTGCATTACATGCTCCATCCAGGTAGAGGAGAGGTTCCAACCACAATTGGAAGAGTTTGAGTATCTTGGACCTTGTTCATGTGTGGTAAGCATGGAACCGGAGAATAACAACAGAGGTGGTCAATATTTTACCGATGCAGTTATAGGATTTGATACTCAGATAAATGAATAACTTGCATAAAACAATTTGAATTAAGCTTTATTTCAGGAGTGGAGTGTCCTGGGAGAGTGCCCTGTTTACAGGTGTGTTTGAACTGCAAACTGGCAAGATAAAGAAGAACCCTCCCAGCATGGTTCCTCCTGATCAAGAACCAGAGAGAGAGTTGAAAAGTTTGTTGGAGAAAAGTTAACAAGTCGGGAGTTTCTGACTTGATTATTAAAAGATAACATTGTTGAGGTGTTCTGAAGTAGCAAAGTTTTTCAAGAAAGACGAATGTTTTTGAGCGCATATATGAAATAATGATATATGCTACCAGAGTAAAACACACACGGTGTCTGTCCCAACAAACAACTATAGTAAGTGTATTGTAATTCATTTTTTTACCATCAGTTTAATTGTTTACCAGACACAAAACTGCTGCAAAAGTTGAGAGAGGAGCACTCACAGTTATGTCCGGCGCACACTTCACTATGAGGCAGTGAATGAAGCAGTCCAGTCTGATGGTGCCACTCTGCTGGTTGAGGTACATCTGCTCTTCTGGTAAGAGATGAGCGATTCTGCTGCTAGCGCTCAGTCTGGAAACAAAACAAGACATTCCTGTAGCCTGACAATGAGATGAACACACCCTAACAAAAGAATACACTACTGCATTCAGTATTTTAAAGAGCTCCGTTTTTTTTTGGATGGACAAGTTGGTGACCGATTGCAGCATCCATCTTTTCCATTCTTCAAAAAGAACCTCTTCTAGAGCCTAGAGCTGGATGGAGAGCGACGCTTAACGTGTCGCTTCAGAATTCTCCGCAGGTGTTCGATCAGGTTCAGATCAGGGGGCATTTGATCACCTTCACTCTGATCTTCAGTACAGAGCAGAACATTGTTAAGGTCATGATTCCATTGATGAAATGCAGCTCCCAGGTGCACTCCTGCAGCCCCACATCAAGGCACGTTGCACTGTGGGCATCAGGCATTTCTCTTTGAAATGCTCAAATGTACAATGCCAAACCATTTTAAAACCATTCGTTCCAAAAAGAGTGATCATCACTCTAGAGTCTAGATAAGAGTGTAGGACTCTTCATCTTCTTCAGCACGGGCCAGAGCAAATGCTAGGTGTGCTTTTTCATGCATGGGCTTTAAGACCGGCTTCACCCATGCTGCCATTCCTCTCGCACCAGTTCGGCTTCTACTGCTTTGGAAAACTGCTGTGAAGCGGCTGGAGATTTGTCAAATCTTTTCATCTGAAGACGCTCCACTCGAGATGGTTAACTTCCGTGGACGGTCTGGACGTCTGTGTAAGATGGTTGCATTCACAGCTTTCTTAAATACGTGCATTACTTTTACTACAGCATTCTGACTGAAAAGTAAAGCTTTGCGCTTCTCTTCCATGAAGGAGGGGGGCTCCTATTTGTTGAGTAATGTCTTTTTATAGTCATCTGACTGCTGGACACTTCTTAAATGAATCACCCGTGTTGAATGTAGAATTGGGAAGCACTCCTTTTGCAACATTTGCAAAATCACTTTTGTGTTCACAAATGAACAAATCTTGTTGCCACATTTGTGGACGTACAGTATCTAACTAAAGGTTTTTTGATAAATGTAGCGGGGTGCACTCATTCATACTGAGCACTGTATGAAACAGCTCACTTATGTCATCATGACGCAGTTATATCTTTCCCAACAAATAAGGGAAATATTTAGAATGGGTTCACAGGATTCCAAGATGCTATTTCTTCTACTCTCCCAAATATCAAATATTAGCAACTAACAATAACATAAAAATCACATTAAATCTTCTATTTAGTTCTATTTCAAGTCATTACATCAAGCCTCACGCATGAGCTGGCGGATGAATGAAGGGCTGACAAATATCAGCAAATAAAAAAAAGAACAGTATCTCAAGATGCGTTTTGTTAAGTTGAAAAGAAGTGATTGTTTAATAGCCTTTAGGTGCTGTACTTACGGGTCTTTGTTTTCATGTGAGCCAAACATGATCATGGACTTGAGAGCATTCCAGTCTTGCAGTACTCGCTCCAGAGCCAGCTGAGCGAAACGTGGAGGCTCCAGATCATGATCCGGCATGTCTGAGTCTGTGTAGAAGGAGAATAATGGCATTAGTATGAAAAATATAGGCAAACCTGACCCACAAAGGACAACCTGTCTAACGATGTACCTTCAGTGCTGGCAGTCTTGCGATTTCGATCCTCTCGAATTCGTGGAGGACGATACTGACAGTGCTCAACACTCTGCCTAGCAACAGTTTGCACCAGAAAGAGCAGGATGTGCTCTCCTCTATCAGATTGTAAAAACAAAAGGACAGCAAAGAATGACCAATCAGATTTTCCTTCAAGGTCCTACAAGAGCCATTCACAGTGGCGCACCTGCTGTTCGGAGTAGTCACTAGGTTTGTCGTGGTCAGCAGCCGATAGAGCAGATCCAGACGAGCCGCTTTCTGCCCCGCAATTAGAGTCTTGCATTTGCACTTCTCCCAGCAATCGCAGTAAGCCGTGGGTGACGTTCTCTTCAGTCTGGAGAAGACGCGAATCAAGAGAGAGTGCATTAACACACCACACCGGTGCGTTTGGCAGTCACAGCGGCTGTTTTGAATTATTTAGGAATGACTCAACACAGCTATTGTTTATTTTTTTTATTTAACAGAAAATGTTTAGGTTTCAAATAGGTCATTAGCTTTGATATTTTACGTTTAAAAAGAACACAACAAAAGTTATGACACATAATTTGAGAAAATTGGCAATCGTCTTTCAGTTTAACAAAGCCCAAAACAGTGCCATCTAGTGGTGAAAAGAAGGGATAGCCCTAGAAAGAACAAGACCTGTGATGTGGTCTTGTACTTTTAATTGTAGCTTGTACTTTTCTAAAATTGTGACACAAAACAAAGAGCAACGCAACAAAAAGTGCTTGGAACAGTGAATAACAGGGGTGTCAAAATCAGTTCCTTAGCTCAAGCCTCAACTAAACAAACTTGATGCAGCTTTTCAGGTCCTTCAGGCTGTTTGTAAGCTTCAGGTCTGGATCTCTCTGAGCAGAGTTAGTAGTTAACTCTGCAGAGTTACCCCTGGTGTAAAAGGTTTAGGAGATGTTCAGCTGGTCATTGTCTGCTACTTTGGGGATTTATGAATTCTTGTAATTTATGAGATGCTCCGCAGAGAGCTGAACTGCAGCAGAGCGAGAGGAGTCCTAGGCCAGGAGAACAGGAACAAACAGCTCTGAGATCCTTCTTCAATGCTCCATGAGCTGAACTAAACACTCGTTTATAAAAGATAGCTGTTGCAAACAAACCAGTTTTGCTTTGTTTTTTTTTTACTGTAAAACCACTTTTACTGGCAGGCTCTTCTTCCGTCTGAGATTCATCCTTTTTGAGTCAAT
Organism: Danionella cerebrum; assembly: GCA_007224835.1. Classification (NCBI taxonomy): domain Eukaryota; kingdom Metazoa; phylum Chordata; class Actinopteri; order Cypriniformes; family Danionidae; genus Danionella; species Danionella cerebrum. The sequence goes on from SRMA01026034.1 coordinate 45,969, forward strand.
TCACCTGTTCTCTATGGAATGCGATTTAGACCAGCAGCATTTCAGTATAAAGCAGGGTGCCAAACTCACTTCCTGGAGGAAAACCCTGTTCCATTCTCGCCTAATATTCATAGAGCTAAGGAGCCAAAACAGCAACGCTTCATTTGCTGGTGATTCAACTTGAGAAGGAGCTCAAGATCGTTTGACGGGCCAGACAACAGAATCAATACATTTGAACAAGGCTGTTTTGAGGAGGTAAAACTTCATGATGCACAGGTCCCCACTGAAACGTAATTGTCACTAAATAATCGACAGCAATAAAAGTTGTCAGGGTTTTGCATGTTTGATGCAGAGACTCACTTGCAGTCATGACCTTTGTGACAGACCCGAGCACATTCAGTGCAGCAGCAGAGAGACTCCAGCAGGCCGCAGGTTCTGCACTCAAAGATGTCCTGCAAACAAGCAGCTCAGCTTTATCCACCAACACAGAGTACTTCTTAAAGTGCTCAACTTGTCTGATACTGGTTAAAATAACACACAACTACCTAAGGTTTGTCATTTAATAAATTTCACCGGCTGTTGCGCAAATGGACCAGACAACAGGTGGAAACTATAGGTAATGAGCAATAAACGAGCAGCTGGTGAGCACAGACCACTTTTCACTAGAGTCCACAGGTCGTGCGGCTCATCCAGGATGCACATCAAGGCGGGCTGTGGCAAGAAGGGTTGTTGTGTGTCTGCATAATGTCCAGGGCATGGAGGAGCTTTGTGGAGACAGGTACCATCAGGAGATGAAGAAGAGAACATAGAACGACCCCTACCCTATGTGCAAGGAGGAACAGGATTGTGCTAAGAGCTCTACACCATGAGGGACCTTATGTATGTCTGCGAACACAAAACTGGCAAAGTCACCACTAGCACTCTGTGCTCATCACAGGTTCACACTGAGCACACGTGACAGAGTCTGGAGATGTTGTGTAGAACGTTGTGCTGCAGCATCATCGATGTGGTAGTGGGTCAGTAAGGGTGAGGGGAGGACCGTACAGCCCTACATGTGCCCACCAGAGGAGGCTTGAGTGACATTAGGTTCCAAAATGAGATCCTCAGACGCCTAGAGAACATACGCCGGTGCAGTTGGGACTGGGTTCCTCTTAATAGACTACAACGCTAGTCCTCATGTGGCTGGAGTCAAGTGAAGCATTGATGCTACGGATAGGCCACGCATTTCTCGACATGAATCTGGTTGGGCACATCTGGGGCATGTTTTCATCCATCTACCAATGCGACGCTTCACCACAGACTGTCCAGGAGTTCATGGATGCTTTAGTTCAGGTCTGGGAGGAGATCTCTCAGTAGAGCATACACCACTTTGTCAGGACTATGCCCAGGTGTCGTGGGAAGGTCAAAAAAAAAAAAAAGTGTTGGTGGTTTTTGGAGGGTTAGTGGTTTTTGGAGGGTTAGTGCGTGTGTTCCTCGACTAGACATTTGATTTGGGATTGATAAAACTTGCGTGACTGCTGTCAGCACATTGAATCATGTGAAGTACAAAGTATTCCATTATAATAATATTTCATTCAGATCTAGGACGGCTTATTTTACAGTTCTCTACCTGGTTGATGTGCTCAGCGCCGGTCCAGGTGAAACTACAGGTGTCATTACAGCACAGCACATAAAGCGGAGAGTCATCTGGGTTTGTTCCTGGGGGGCAGATCATCTCCATGAACACGGATGCCGTATCTTCTTTCTCTCCAAGCCCCAGCTCACCTGTGAAAGAACACGCCTTAAAAATGGCTTCATACTTTAAAGCAGGCATTGACCCCACTTCTATTTCCTCCGACACTTAAAGTGAATCAGTTTGCTTTGTTTTTTGTTTTCAATACACCCACCTTTGGCTATTTTCTGTGCTGCCTCTAGAACTGTAATGGCGGCCGGATAGGCTCTGCCACTCACTGCCAACATGAACGGAGTCATTCCTCGAGCATCCCTAAAAACAGCATTCACAAGTCACTCTAAATGCTCAGTGATGAAGTTTCTGGACTATAGAATCTCAATCACAACAAGTACTTTATTATCAGGAACCAAAGAAAAGCCATGCAAGCATGTGAAGAAACATGCAAACTCTAAAAACGCAGAGTAACCTACGGTGCTTTCACAGCAGTGGTTCGTTCGTTTGGTCTGGATCGGGGGCAATATTGATTATTTTCTCTCATTAGTCTCTCACATCACATTGATCTCTCTAATTATTTATTTATTTTTCTTATGGACCAGTTTGCATTACTTACATCAGGACAAGAGGGTGTTAAAAGTACAGGGGGGAGTGAATGAGAGATGTAAGTGAGGGGGGAAAGATTCAGGAGTAGGAAGAATACACACTGAACTCTCTGAATCACTATGTGAGATCCCCCAAAATGCATCACGTGAGAACACCCACACGACTCATTGGCCAGATGCACTATAATAATTATAATCACATTTAAATTGTGAGATAAAACCACGGAGCTCAACAGGAGAAAAAGAGAAGAAAAAAAAAAACATCTGTCAACACGAGTATTTCGCATGGAGCCTTAACCCAGAGTTTTTTCCATGTAATTACTACTAAACAGTGACTTTACAGCAGTGTTTTTGTGAGTTTTAGAAGTCGTAAAGCTAATTTAATTTAGAGGACATTTCTATTAGGCTCGAGAGTTGCTAGCAGTTAACAGAATTGTATGCAGTATTCCCATGGAACCCACTATATTTTTGTTCCTAGCTCTTTTAAGTAGGTTCTCACCCAAAACCAAAGCACTTTATTTGGTTCACACCTGATTTTAATTGCTGTAGTTTCACCTGCTCTAGGATCAGAAGAATAAACAAATTCTAGAGCAATTCAGTTACTCTACAAGACGGATGTAAGAGCACACTAAGAGATCGTGCAGGGGCTCTGTCTGGCAGAAGGGCACATACTTGGCAGAAAGCAGTTCTCTTAGATGAGGTCTCAGGACAACGCTGTCACACATCAGCTTCAAGATCAGGTGAGCATTGGCTTTTCGGTCCTTAGACTCCATGACTGATGAAGGTTCTGATGAAGGTCCTTCAGAAAACAACGATAAACAAAACACGATCAACAAAAGCTAGCATCAGAGGAAGCTACCTTTTCCATGATTTTTTTTCCACATTGTCTGACGTTGAGATGGTGTTTTTTGGTTTCACAGAAGCATTTCACTTTTTAAAAATACAGCGAGATGAAATTGTGCTCAAGTGCTTGCCATTAGTCACCTTTCTGCTCTGAATTAGGATTGTAACTAACAATTATCTCCATAAGAAATAGTATGATTAACACAGTGCAGAGTGAACCGAGATTCTATTAAAGTACCGTATTTTTCGGCTCATAAGATGCACTTTTTCTTCCCCAAAACTGAGGGGGAAAAGTTGGTGCGTCTTATAGACCAAATGCAGAGCGCCGTGAAGTCCGGTCACGGCCGTATGAGAGGCGTAAGAGCTCCGGAGCTAGGCCGAAGCCGCGGCCATATTTGTACACCCAGCGCTGCGCGCTGACGTCATCGCCCATCTCTGCGCGGTCGTAACGAAAACGAGAAAAAAAAACTAGATTTCCCACAATGCCTTTGGCTACGGTAGCCGCAGCGGTGCTTCCGCATCCATACTCACGAGCTACAGAGCTGCCGTTTCTCACACATTGAACGTAAAAGAGCCCCGGAGCTAGGCCGAAGCCGCGGTCATATTTGTACACCCAGCGCTGCGCTGCTGACGTCATCGCCCATCTCTGCCATAGCGTGGTCGTAACGAAAACGAGAAAAAAAAACTACATTTCCCACAATGCCTTGGCTACGGTAGCCGCAGCAGTGCTTCCGCATCCGTACTCACGAGCGAAACTGTTGCCGTTTCTCACACATTAAACGTAAAAGAGCCCCGGAGCTAGGCCGAAGCCGCGGTCATATTTGTACACCCAGCGCTGCGTGCTGACGTCATCGCCCATCTCTGCCATAGCGCGGTCGTAACGAAAACGAGAAAAAAACTACATTTCCCACAATGCCTTGGCTACGGTAGCCGCAGCGGTGCTTCCGCATCCATACTCACAAGCGAAAGTGCTTTTGACTCTCGCATTTGAGTGATCTCTCACGCTACAAACCCGATTTTTCACGCTAAAATACATTTTAAGATGTGAAATGGGCACAGCTAATAGTTTATTTGCGATCCGTTTCTTGAGCCTGACGATAAGATGATGATCGATCTGCATCGTCTTCAGTCTGTCGTCTAGCTCCGGAGCTAGGCCGAAGCCGCAGCCATATTTGTACACCCAGCGCTGCGCTGAAAATACTACATTTCCCATAATGCCTTGGCTACGGTAGCCGCAGCGGTGCTCCCGCATCCATACTTACGAGCACAGCTAATAGTTTATTTGCGATCTGTTTCTTGAGCCTGATGATAAGATGATGTTGCACTGGAACAGTGATGGTGATAACGAATGGTGGACTTTAGAGTGATGAGTGGGGGCAAAGAAAAACATTACAGCCTTTTTTTTGTTACTTTTACTGTTCACTGTCTGTTCATGTTACATGTTTGGCTGTTAACTTTTACACAGTTGATATAAAATATTTTACACAAATGTTTGGTTCAGAATCTTTTTTTTCTAGATCTTCCTCTTTTAAAATTGGGTGCGTCTTATGTGCCGGTGCGTCTTATGAGCCGAAAAATACGGTAACTACTCCTTAATGTTAAATAACTCATTATGTATAGCTTATTTAAGTGGCAATTCGGTTGCATGGTGTTAAGATATGATCCTTATGCGCTCTTACCTGGTTAGCAACACTACCCAATTGCAGAGCACGTTACTTACGTTTGTTATCTCGTATGTACATGTGTGAGATGTGCCGTTGAGAGATGATTTGAGTTTGAGTTTATTAAAGAAAAGTTTCAGTCATTGAGAGCGTTTTGTTTTCCTCGTGCGAGCAAGAGAGAGAGAGCTCACGGCAGCAGTTCCGCTTGTGAGTATGGAGTACGCTGCGGCTACCGTAGCCAAGGCATTGTGGGAAATTTAGTTTTTTTTCTCGTTTTCGTTATGACCGCGCTATGGCAGAGATGGGCGAAGACGTCAGCGCGCAGCGCTGGGTGTACAAATATGGCCGCGGCTTCGGCCTAGCTCCGGGGCTCTTTTACGTTTAATGTGTGAAACGGCAACAGTTTCGCTCGTGAGTACGGATGCGGAAGCACCGCTGCGGCTACCGTAGCCAAGGCATTGTGGGAAATGTAGTTTTTTTTTCTCATTTTCGTTACGACCGCGCTATGGCAGAGATGGGCGATGACGTCAGTGCGCAGCGCTGGGTAAACAAATATGGCCGCGGCTTCGGCCTAGCTCCGGAGCTCTTACGCCTCTCATACGGCCGTGACCGGATTTCGCGGCGCTCTGCATTCGGTCTATAAGACGCACCAACTTTTCCCCCTCAGTTTTGGGGAAGAAAAAGTGCGTCTTATGAGCCGAAAAATACGGTAGTTCATGACTGCGTTGCAAACTCACGGGCCACTTTATTAGGCACAACTTTTTGTTAACCAACATTTCTAATCAGCCAATCACATGGCAGCAGCTCAATGCTTTCAGGCATGGAGACATGGTCCAGACGCTCTGCTGCAGTTCAAACTGAGCATCAGAATGTTGAAGATCCTTGATTTAAGTTTTTTTTTTTAATGTAGCAATGTGCCAGATGGGCTGTTCTGAGTATTGCAGAAACTGCTGATTTACTGGGTTTTTTTTTTCTGTGGGTCTACAATCATAAAATATGTTGATTCAGAAGCGTCAAATGTGGCTAAATAATTTTTAACCTAATTTTAAAATAATTTACCTCTAGACTTAAGCTTGCTGTTTAATTTATAACATTTTAATGTTCTACAGTTACACCACAGCAAGTCAACACCTATGGAACACATAGCGCCTGTAAACCCAGGGAAACAATGGGGAGGGATGCGGGGTAGGGCGTGTCAGCACTACAGGAATGACTTTGAATATGTCTGTTGGAAGGTTTTTGATTGGAGGTACCTGGGATGGTGGAAGTGCTGGGAGCCTGGCTGGTGCCTGTGGATGCTGTGGTGAGGGAGCCCACTGCAGGGGCCAAGATGAAATCAATGTCACCATCTGGCAGAGAACATATCACAGCATTGCATGAGTGTAATACTGATCTTTCGGCTCAGCCCCTCAACTGACGGCTTTTTATTAAGGCTCATATCATTCATTCATTCATTCATTCATTCATTTTCCAGCCCGCTTACTCCCTTTTTTGGGGTCACGGGGGTCTGCCAGTGCCTATATCCAGCGCACATTGGGCGAGAGGCGGGAGTACATCCCTGGACAGGTCGCCAGTCCATCGCAGGGCAACATTCACTCACACATTCACACCTAAGGGGAATTTAGATTACAAGGATCATATCTCCAAATTGAATTGAAAATGATTAGGTAAAGCTAGTATTTGTTGCGTCGGTCAGAATAGAGATTGGTAAAGAGCGTCAATATTCAGTCTCACCAGGATCCATTGGCGGAGGGTCTGGTACCCAGCTGGGAGGTGCAATAGGGGGTGAAACAGGATCTTGATGGTCACTAGAAGATGCACCCGATTCATGACGACCTAACCCTGCAGCACGCAGGGAACGGCGCATCATCTCCCTCAAGCGCAAGCTAAAGACACAGAAAGGAATGAGCACACTGGCACATGTAGTTTTGTGTTTGCAGAGTCACTCCCGTATGGGGTGGGAGAGCTCACTGACCCCCTGCTGCTGGACGATCCCGTGCGGTTCCCGGAACTGTTGCTGGACACCACAGAAATGGCATTGGCGATCGCCTCGACAGCAGAAAGCCTCTCAGCAAAAGTGTTTCGCTCAGACCGCTCTGCTTCTAAAATACACCAGACAGCACTCATTCACAATCTTACCAGAACGATGCGGCACACTACTTGTCAAATACCATCAAGCAACGCATCGTTAAAGCACGACGAGCCAAATAATGACCCGTCAGATGAACAGACGTTTCCAAACAAACCCTTTGTTTAGCCAAAACATTTTTATTAAAGGGGACATGAACTTATTTTTTCTGTTCTATTCATTGAGGTTATTACTGTTTAACCTAGAGTAACTATTCGTATCACATGCAATTTTCTACATTTACCTAATTTGTGTACATTAAAAACAAAGAAATTAAATTATTGAAAGCGTTTAAATAAACACATTTTGACAAATGTTTGCTTAGAGTGGACCAGAAAATGACAAGTCACATTTAGAAGTAAAAAACCACATTAAACACATTTTCTTCATTTAAATCTTTCACAGGTCCTGCTCTACCTCAACGTGAAGGCACACAACAGAATGTTGAGCAGAATGCACTGGTTGAAAATGAAACTAAGTGTAAAGCTAACTGTTTTGATTGCTAAATCTGACGGAGAGGATCTGTTTCAGTAAGGAATCATTTTAACTTAGTCACATTAAAACTAAAGCTTTTGGTAAGAATGTAAACTAGCACTGCGCTAAACGAAATCTGCGATAACATTATCAAGAATGACAGCTATACAACATACTATACATTGATTAAAAATATATGTTGAATAGTATTAAGACAATTCAAGCTACCCGCATGCTGACCTTCCTCCTCCTTAGTTTCCTTGTTGCTGACCGGGAAGCAGACAGAGACACAGGCGTGCATGACGTTTCGGTTGCCATCGCATCGGTGAGCAAGCAGAGTGCCTAGAGCATGTGTGTTCTGCTCCAGAAGCATGGCCTGCTCCAGACTGATCAGATACTGTCGGCAAGCCTCGAAATCACAGCGCAGCACATGCTGCATTAACGTCTGCTTCTGGAGGGGGCACATGCAAACAGGCGTTAGAATCCTTTGTGTTGCCCCTGGAGCAGCCGCTCATTAAAGTAAACCAGGGCCAAGTCTAGTAAATAACTAGATAAATAATTAGTGTTTCTGTGAGAAGTGCTGCAAGTGAGGCCTGTGTGGGTCCTAGTGTCCCTGTGCAGGGACAGAGATAGTTCTGATGAAGTGCTAAACTGGGCTCCTCCTACCCTAATGGCCTCCCCAACTAATAATTCACTCTATCCCTATATGTAGAGGAAAAAAAGAGCAAGAGGGATAGAACAGGAGGTTACATCACAACAGAAATTTCTAATTTGCTTGAATAAAGCAGCAAAGCTATGTCCTGCCCTTTTGCTCTGCAAATACTGAGATAAAAACAGCTGGCTCTCTCCAGAACTCCCTTTCCCCCTCCCCAATCTTCTTTCCTCACTGCTGCATTGCTTTTAGCTGATAGCATCTCCAATGTTTAAAGCTAAATTAAGATTAAATCTTTTATTTCTTAGGAACTCTTTAGGAATCTTTAATTCCTAAATCTTGTTTCCAGAGTCTTCTGTAATGGGTTACAAATTAACGTTCAACAACACGAGTTATACCTCTACAGCCATAATGATGATTGCCGCTTTTTTCTTGATTGTTGAGTTACTGGGAAGGTTAATGAGGGAATGAACACCCATGCCAAGACTGGCAATAGGTGGCAGGTCTAACCAATCCGGGTCACGGATTCCCCCCATACAGTCTTTGGCCATGGGGTAAATGGTGCCATTGCCATCCCTTAAGATGATGGGACTCTCCTGAGGATCAACACAGATAAAAAGAGATGTAACGAGACGGAAAAAACATGCAAGCTCTCTCAGCAGCAAACAGCGATGCTCCAAATAATAAAAGTGAACCCATGAGTCCAGCACGAGCAACGCTCTTCGCCCTCACCTGGCCTGCAGTAAAGATGGCCACATTCCGCTCGTTCTGACCCAGAAAGGCGAGGTTACTGGTAGGAAAATGATTCTCCTGCTCAGCTTTACCAGTGGCTAGGTCAAATACACAATATCGTACCCAGCTGCCTGTTTTCAGCACAGCATGAACTCCTGCAGGACAAGACACAGAACGCTTACTTGGGGCAAGTTCACATAGTAAAGAGGGGGAGTGATGTGAGCAGTTATGAAGATGAAAATTACCTTTGGAGTCAACATTCACGGCTAAGATCTCAGCTTTTTCTGGGATGCAAAGCTTTCTAGGTGTGCGTTGGAAACAATCTGGAACTTTCGGCGTTCCACCAGTCTTAACGACCTGTGGCAAAAACTTTTTTTAAACATTTTTGCCTTTTACAAATGAGGTACAATGATGCAATTTAGCAATCACAAGCAATAATCTGTTAATTTGTACAGTTGCAAGAAGCCAGTAAGTGAACCTTAACAAATGTCATTGTTTTCTGAATACATTTGTCTTGGCAACATCTCTGCTGTAATGTCTGGTGTAGGAACCATGATGTGGGCTTGCTTTCTTGTTGAACGTGTGATAGGTCATCCAAATCCCTGACTAAAAAGAGTGAACATCTGCAGTATAATAATTTATGTTTAAACGGAGCTCGACAATATAATGTTCTTTATTTACACCGCACCATGTTTTAAGCCAAATCATACAACCCAAACATGTAAATATAGGGTAAATACTGTTATCGTAGCAACAAAAAGAAAAACATTTAAGATTCCGGAAACATGCTCTTTTTTTACGATTATCAGTAAGCTCCTGCCCATGTAGTTGCGGCACATAAAGAAGAGTCAGGTGGAGTGTACTTGTACCTGAAGCTCGTCTATTCTGAGCAGGCGACAGTCCTGCAGCAGTGAGGATGGGTCAGAGTCAGTGGGAGCTGCACTCTGGCTGCTCATGCTGCCTGACGTCCCTGGAAATTTTACTGCAACATATGCACCATCCACTTTTAGCACCTGGAGTTGAAAAGAGAAAACTGTTGAAACGAGGCAAAAGCACCATTCATGAATGAAAACCATATAAATATATATTTATCGGGGGTTTGCGGGGGTGAATGACCTCAGTGCAAAGTGAGGTAAATTTATTAATAAATAATACACGGCCTACCGTTTATGCCATGGTCATTTGCCAACACAGAAATTTTTTAATTGTTAATATGTATGGCTGTAATAAATGATTGGATTAGCTCACAAAAGACAGACAAAACAAAGAGTGCCGTGGATTCTTTAATCTTCCTCTTCACTGTTACAAACACATCCATACATTTACCACAGCCCAGAATCATTTCACCGATTCTGCTGCGTCTAAGTTGGAATGGGTTTTATTCCCTCCCGTGTTTCTGAAAGTTGTGATGTCGCTTGTTGTTGTTGACTCTTAGCGTCCAATGAGCGCCTGTCTTACCTTAGAGATGCCGCATCCGTCCAAATCCACAAGTCCAATGTCTCTGGTGGTAAATCAACTGGATTGGCTATTTTTGATTATGTACACCAGAAGGTGTGGGGGCTGCATCTGTGTTTTAGTCTGTGTTCCCCACAGCATTGTGTGGTTAAATGGTGGAGGTGAGATCATTGGCGGAGGAGCACATTGACACACAGAGTGAATGAACTGACCAGGAGCTACCTGCCTGATTATTTGAAGATAGATTTTTTGAACACCTGCCAGCCAATCAGAATCCAGTATTTAAACAGACCATGGCATAAACAAGGATATTACATGCCTAAATTAAGCTCATGAATAAAATAATTTGTTTTACCAATAGCTTAATTTAACAATTAGAGGAGGGAACTTGTGGTTTCCACCCACCTTTCCCACAGGGACGTTTTTAACATCCTCCACAAAAACAACCTCTCTTAGAGGCCACTGCTCCTCGTTCACCTTCTCCTCTTCCTTCGGAGCTGGTGTGGAGCGTCTTCGCTCTGCAGAACAGTCAATTAGTGAATAAGTAAAAACAAACAATAATTACAGCTATAGAAACTCTGAAAACTGAATAGTTCACAAAGAACCATTTCAGGGCATAAACAATATTTATTTTTAGAAATTTCCACCGTAGAACAGTATTTTTTTTAGCAGGCACCATAAGTGCTAGTGGTTCTAGGCCAGGTCTATATCAGTATCGCTGTGATGTACTGTCAAGGCTGGTAAAAAGAATCTGATCTTGAATGAAATGCACATCACCGAGAGTAAAAAGTGAAGTGAATTTACTTATTCAGACGTCTGTGAGCAAAAATTCTTAGGTTTGACATGCTGTTAAACCATCAACAAAACCATAGATGATTAAGTACTGTGCTTGTTTTCCTAGTGGATCCATTTATCTTCCGCTGGTAATAACATCCAGATGCAGATTAAAGCATGCATGCTGTAACAAACTCTGGTAAAATTTGCTATTCAATTATATATTTTATTTTAATCAAAATTATATTTTAATGACAATTCAACAGTAGATGACTTTAAATTATGTGGCAGAAGAAGCTCTGAGTACTTACTGTAGGGCAGAGAAGCGCTGCTAGCAATGGATGAAGTGTCACTGCAGGTGGAGGCTGGTGAGGGTGGAGGGCCCATTTCAGTTTTCACCAGTTCCGGTTTGCTCTCGGCCCTGTTCAAAGTAGTCAAAACATTAGAGGGCTCATGATCTAAGCAACTTCGTTTGCTGGAAGCTTTTCTTCTTCTCCTTTCGGCTGTTCCCAGTTTAGGGGTCGCCACATCGAATCATCTGTTTCCACCAAACTCTGTCCTCAGTATCCTCTACTCTTGCACCAACTACCTTCATGTCCTCTTTCAGCACATCCATATATCTCGTCCTTGGTCTTCCTCTTGACCTCCAACTTTCCAGGTGTTCCTCCACCTGCTCTCTGCTCTCACTACAAATCACAATGTCATCTGCAGACGGCTAAACTGTAAAATTTATTATGTTGAAGGAGCAAGCCAGTGCATGGAAAAGTACTGTTCGTACTCTTCCAGGGGAAGCCATACTCTGAACCAGGGGAGGCTTCACTGGACTTTGCAAAGTTTGTTTGAGAAAGATAGCTGTGCGTAATGGGAGTGCAGGGGTGGAAAAACTGAAAACTTAATGCAAGTCACTTGCTAACTCATTTATCAATGCTGTGTTGTTTGTTTTTCCATTATGAATTTATTTAGACAACTTTTGAATGAGAGTATCCACCAGCCATTGTTTATCAAGTTACTTTAAAAAGATTTCAACTGCTGCTTATATACATTTCTCTTGTTGGCCTTGGGCAGTTTCAGAAGCTTGATTCAGCCTGGAAGAACCTTTCATCCATCTGTGCGTGTGTGTGAGTCAACATGTCAGTCCTGCTTCTGAAGCAACGAGAGAACTCTGACATTAAATGCCCGGTGCTGGACAGCAGCATTTTCTTTGCATTAGTTTAATGTTTGTAAAGGCTTGTGTGTTCGTCCGAATACAAGTACTGAGGGTGCAAGGTGAGAAGCCCTGCTCATTTCTGACACCTGGGTGAAGTTTTAACAGCCAGGGGAAAAAAAAAATCTTTTTCCTTCAAATCAACATTTTAGAATTTGAATGTCTGCGTTTATGAATGCTTACTTAATCTCTTGTGTCTTTGTACTCTTCTCCATGCTCTTCAGGCTCTCGGGAGAACGCAGCTGAAACCGGCAGCTGTCGTTCATGTTCCACACGGACTCCAACAGAACCCCCACTTTAGGGATCCCCGCATTCACGGAGAAGGCCACAGCACCAGCGTGATAGAGAGGATTATTCCTCAGGCACACCTACACCAGGAGAATTATCAGACTGGAACCTTCTCACTTTGTTGGTTTTAAATCCCCACCGGCAGCATGCTGCTCACCTGAGTCCCTACGGTGATGTTGGGTATTGAGGAGATTCCGGCACTGGACTTTGGCTTCTTGTTCTTGGCTCTGGCCTTTTCAAGCATCTTTTTTCGTTGACTGAAAGGCACAACACCCCTACAAAAAAAAAAAAAAAAAAAAAAAAAAAAAAAACACACGCACACATTGATTTCAGGGGAAAGGCTTTGTTTTCATTTATGACAAGCGTTTTACTGTATGCCACTAAAGAAAGACAAAGAATTCAGGAAAACAAGTCTTCCCTAAAACACTAGTTTATCACAGAAGCTAGTTTCGGCTGAATGTGCCATTGCTTTGGACATCATCTGCGTTAATATGACAAACAAAATAAATAATTCCAGCAAATCTGCCAATAACATTTAGATTCTTGATCCACCAGCATGCACCCAACTCACTCGCTGAACTTATTATTCATCTCTGGTACACGGACAATCTGTCGCCGCCAGCTAAATGTGTGCACACCTGCAAATAATGATCTTGAAAACACATCGAGCAACAAACCACACTTCAAGCCTGGTCCCCATCTGGATCAGATGGAGGAAGAAGCTGGTGTTTGCATGTGAGCAGTGCCTGGCAAGGTCACCCCGGTTCCACTAGTTGGAAGGTAACAATCCCGATATAGTCACTTGATCTTAATGATCTTGAGATGAAATAAAAACAAATGAAAGACAATACTCTGTTCAGGCCCTTTAAAATATTTTCAGCATTTATTTTAATCATAATACATGAAGCAGGCTGCAGTATATCTAGTGCCCTGAAGTGTACGGTTTGATAAATCTGCTGCACTATTAAATATTATTGGTATATTTTACACTATTAAATATTTGTTGGTGTGTGATGCATTCTGTAACAAGATTAGGGCTGCAACAGCTTCTCGACATTATAGATGTTACTAAACTTACCACTAGAAGCTTGAAATGTCAAAGAAATAGTGTGCCTAGCATGAGCACAATATTTACTGCATGTTTCAAAGCATATTTTTAAGTGATGACTTCACACGCGCTGTTATAATAAAATACCTCCAGACAATCTTTGTTCGCTGCTGAAAGAACGATCATGTTGTATTTATGCACTTCTTACATCAATCCCTTGGTGATTTGACTCGTGTTGGTGTTTGTTTAGTTCACGTGGAGACGCTCGGATATGTATGATGTCACTCCAGAAAACGCATTGCTACCAAACAGACCAATCACAGAGTTTACAGTAGGTGTCCACGCTGTGCTACGCAACACTTTTCAGGCAGTGCACATCCACCTGATATCTGTGGCACCAGTGTCGTGGCCCTGCAACATGTGTGGGTTTCGCTGCCCTGTTAGATTTATCAGCCCAAACGAACATTGCAAGTATGTTTGCCACGAAATCACAAATAAAGTTTTGTAATAGATCTCCAAATCAAACATATATGTCCCATGTTTGTTTAAACAAGCCCTAAACTTAGAGGAAACTAATAAATCAACTGTTTGAGAGTTGACCAAATGACTCGATGTCACCAGTCTGCAGTGTCATCGAGGACGCCTTTAAGTGACTCCCGTCCATTCATTATTATTAATAAAATAACTCTACACAATTGTTTTTTGAGTTTCATTTGAATTTACAAAATAACAATTAGACTGAAATATCAATTCATTTCATTACAGCACTAATAAAATAGATTTTATTATTACTATTATCAAAGTTATAGTGTGTTTTTGTTTTTTTTATGCCATATCATCAAGCTCTAAATGAAGCCATCACTCGGACACTTTTTGGGAAGAAGCAGCTAGTTTAGTGTTTCCAGCATTTGCTCACCACCAGTAAAGGCTACTCTCCAGCTGAGCACACGTATAGAGAGCACAGCAGTGTAAAGAGATGATGCGCTCCCCCTGCAGCTCGGGAAACAACTGCGTTCCATGCTCCAGTTTAGCAGCAACGCTGCTCAGAGTTTCATCCACCCATGTGGCCACCTGCAAACATACACACACACTTAATGCTTTAACAACTTTTCTGGAGTCAGTTCTAAAAACAATTCTTCTTTCACAGCATTTAAACAATGAAATAAATTATAACTTTAATTTAAGATATTTTAATGCATTTTAGTCATATATATATATATGGACGAAGTCACACTGCATTGTACTAATATGAGGCCACCGCTGAGCTCTCCTGGATTCTGACATTGACGTGTAGAGCCAATTCATTTTTTTTACTTAAGAGCATTTAAACACGCAAACATCTAAACACTGTCAAGCTCTATCCAGATCCTCCCCGCTGCAAATAAGAGTGCACGTAACAGTGAAGGCCATTCTCAGCACCTGAGGCCTTGCAACTGCAAGATAAGCAAGAGCCAACCTTCCGACATTCTACAACTGGACTTAGGCTCTCGAGAGGGAAGAACTGATTTTTTCCACAACACAAGTCGAAAGGCAGTGTAACCATAGATATGTATATGCTTCAAACGAGCTTCACAGAAGGAGGAGCCTAAATACATTAGTATACTCTTAAAAAAGGTTCCTCAGTGGTTCATTGCAGGTTTGAGGTTTTTTTGTGGTTTTTGAAGTACTGTTATAGGATTTTACATACATACATACATACATAACATACAGGATCTTCTAAAAAAATTAGCATATTGTGATAAAGTTCATTATTCTCTGTAATGTACTGATAAACATTAGACTGATAAATATTGTGAAGAGAAAGTTGAGAGATGCAAGACCCAACACTCTGGAGGAGCTTTAGGCCACTATCGAAGCCTCCTGGGCCTCCATAACACCTCAGCAGAGCCACGGGCTGATTTCCTCCATGCCACGCCCCATTCAAGCAGTCATTTCTGCAAAAGGATTCCCCACCAAGTATTGAGTGCAGAACTGAACAGAATTATTTCAAGGTTGACTTTTTCTATACTAAAAGCACTTTTCTTTTATTGGTCGGTTGAAATACGCGCATTTTTGGAGATGGGAATTTTGAGTTTTCATGAGCTGTATGCAAAAAAATCATCAATATTAAAACAATAAAATGCTTCAGGCTACTTCAGTTGTGAGTAATTGAATCTGAAACATATGAAAGTGTAATGTTTATCAGTACAGTTTATCAGTCACAGTATGCAATTTTTCTTTGATCCGGTTTCCTCCTGTCTTTTCATGTAGCAATGTCTTACCTTATTGCTCTCGGTGGCCACAGTGGCTCGGATGCTGTTGGCAGAGAGGTGGGTGATCTTCTCATTGGTCAATCCCAGGAAAGGAACACGAGGGTGATGTATAGCGGGATTCTATGGATCAAAATATTTACTTTCAGTGAAGCAATAGACCAAGAAGCTTTTTGTTCCGCAATTAAGCTGTTAATATTGTTCTGCATTTTCCTGTTCATCTACATTTTTGGTTCCTCTTCAGATCTGCTTCACCTTTTTGTTTTTCCCCTGAACAGTTCCGAGGTTTACTAGTCTCTTTCATATGCCAAGGAGAAACCTTCTACGTTACTGTAGATGCGAAATACAAAACAAAATAATAAATACCACCAAAGTAAGGTTCACTTTTAACCTGTTTTTATCTTTTTGATCTTATCCAGCAGCACTTCAGAGCAAAGAACAATATATCCATTCGGCCAATCGCAGCAAATAACTGTGAAGGGGTATTTCAATATACTGCAGTATGTACCCCAGACTCGTCAAGATTATAGTCTTCTGTGCATCATTAGAAATGTACCTCGTAAGAAAAATACTTTGATGACCAGGAGCTAAAAAAGCGACGATTTCGTTGTTTTCCTTTACAATATGATCAGTGCTAGTGTAAATGGGGCTGGGCCAATCACACTCTTTTCACTGGTCATACTGTACTGTAGTTTTTGACAAGTTTGAGAACATAACGTGGACCAGTAATGTGTTATTAAGGCTCAATATCAATGACTGGGTTGATTTCATATATAGCATATGAGTGCACTAAGATCAAACCGTATTCAAATTATACCAGGGAGGCCACAATACTCATACACAATATATACTGTGACGGGTGTCCATTCCATTCATTGCTGTCCTTGCTAAAACGACACACACCTGGACCCCGCAATCGACCGACACCTAGCCTCAGCTGCCGGCAATCAGCGGGAAGAGATAAGAGAGAGAGGAGACCCAAGCCAGTTAAGCTTCGACCTCGCTACATTGCAGATGCTAACGGCTCTTCTCTCTCCCTCTAGACAGCAGCTGAGACCAAGGGCACATTTTCCGGACACTCCTTCACTTTACTGCTCCACGGGACCAGAGCATGGGCACCAAAGGGGAACGAGCATGAAGAAGTCACCATCACTGAAGAGCACAGTCATTTTATGTGAATAAAACCACCCTCCGGGCACTTTATTGCACAACTCCTTGTCGTGTGATTCTTCACCCCGTTACAATACTCTGTTTTATACCGATCGACTCAGTTCACCCTTCTTGGATCGGTACACGCTTGTGAACAGTGGTTTTCCGGTTTCTCGTTTGAATAACTCTTGTATGTATTAACATTAGTTTGCGCATGTGAAAAGGCAGATATCAGGGATTATAAAATATATTGGATTATAAAATGCACTGAAGATTTAATCAACTGTGGTCCACATTATAGCCAGAAAAATAATGCAGCGTGTGAAGCGTTACCAGCCCCAAAACGCCTCGATCTTGCTCAGCTTTTGTTAAATTACAATAAAGACAGTAGATCTCTTTCTGCTTGGCAGGTTTTGTTCTTGATGTGCCAGAAGAAGATCGCTGGTGTCGTTCCAGCATGTGATATTCTAAACATGGTTCAATTGTGACTGTTTTTCAATGGCTTTCGCACCCTCCCCATAGACAGAATTAGCAGCAGTGAAATCAATGCCACTGGAATGATTTCTTTTATAACTTAACGTGACAGACGATAATCTTTACAAGCCTGATCTTGAAGCCAGAGTTTAAACACATGCAGCTCTGCTGCTGTTTGCGCTGCTATTGGTCAAATGGATAGGTTTCGCTTTGAAATACAAAAGTAAACGGGAAGAAATAAACAGGAAAAGATCACATTGTCAAAAACAATAACAGGATATTTAACTTAGGCCGCAAGTGAACGTTATTTTGACAGTTGCATTGTTAACATTGTAAACCATCTTACTCGAACGCTGCAGATACGTGAAGGATGTACAGTATATATATATATATATATATATATATATATATATATATATATATATATACACACACACATACACACAAATAGTAAATACACACACAAACAATACAACAGAGCTTCTTACTTGTGTGTTTCTGTAGGGTTCAGACTCGTTCCACTTCCACTGGTACAGCTCTCCCTTAGTACTGATAGCTACCATCTCAGAGTACAAAGCACCGATGCTCACAAACTTGGTTCCAAAATCCTACGAAAGTGTTCAGTTTTATTATTTAGACACTGACCATTATTTATTCAACAAATGAGCCTAAGGAACCAATGGCCTGGGGAAAATTATAATTAATTCATCGAAGGGCTTCCCTTGAGCTATACATCAAAATCCCACCTTATCAGGCCACCACTGGAGCTCTTCTCCCAGTGTCACAGGGCTTTGCAGTGGCACACTCTTTTTGTCCAGGGTGGGCTCTCCCTCTCTGCTGGTGGAGCCACGCTCAGCATCGAAAGAGGCTCCATCCAGCCACCTCCTCTCCCTAAGCCTCAGGACTGACTCACGCTCCCGGAGCAGTTCGGAGTCTCTCTCTAAGGGGAGAAGGAGAACTGGTATGCAATAGGGTCACACCAGTGGGATAACAGTAAGCCACTCTCTGGGAAAGACCCTTGAAGTAGTGAGAGTTCATTCAAATAGTGAGCTATAAATGAGGAACAGTGTGGTGTAACAAAAACTAGAGAAACGGATCCATGACTGACTTGAGAAAAAAAATTTGTCAAACTACTGCTGAAAACTGACAAGGATTGACTTCCATTTTAGAACAAAAACAAGCAAACCCCCTTTTACTTTGGATAATAAATGATAATTCTTTACATTGTTTTATAAAGTCTCGATTGAATGCAAGCATGTCTTGGCTTAATGAAAAAATGTGTATTCACTTTCGCATTGGCATAACAATCGACTTACTTAAATAAAACTAACAACATACAAGTTGCAAAAAAGCGATATATCAAACAATGCATCAAAAAAAAACATTACAAAGATTATGTTCAAAATCAAAATCTCAAATCGTTGTGAAACACAATGCTGATCAAAGCTTTGATTCTTTCGAGGAGGTGATGGCATGTTTCCGTCAGGGGTCTCCTTAATAATCTGGGCTTTCACAATCGCACTTCCTTCACAATTTTTGGTTCTGTGAGAATCT
This sequence comes from Danionella cerebrum, assembly GCA_007224835.1. Classification (NCBI taxonomy): domain Eukaryota; kingdom Metazoa; phylum Chordata; class Actinopteri; order Cypriniformes; family Danionidae; genus Danionella; species Danionella cerebrum. The sequence goes on from SRMA01026034.1 coordinate 64,904, forward strand.
TAACGTTTGTTTAACGAATTTTGCACAGCCTCTCTCTCTGCTCACCGTCAGTCATATAAAATCCAAGTCACTAAATACTATTAATTTAAATAAATAAAAAAAAACACAAAAACAGAATAAGAAACGATAGACAGAGCAATATGCAATCCTGCATCCTTGATACAAAGCAAACTCAAACTGACATCTGAAAATGATGCAAAAGCAAAACAAAAAAGGTTTTGCTTCAAAAAAATAGAAGTCAATGACCACTGGTTTTCAGCATTCTTCAAAATATCTTTGTTTAACACAGACACAGGTTCAGCAAAATACTAATGAACTGTATTTCTTTCAAAATACCTGCGACTGTCTACATTTTCCGGTTAAAAAGGACACATTGAAGCTAAGGGGATTTCAAACTGGATCCATGAGTCAGAATAGACCATTATCGTTATAAAGAGCTTTTGGGGAGATTGGTTAACTGCAGAGATTTATAGAAACTGTGCACTGCAGGGCCTTTCACAGAGGGCTCACGAGGGAAACAATGACTATGTACATGCCGCACATCTGCACACTGTCACGGCACACACTCACACCAACAGAAACATGAAGCAAGATTTGAATAAACAAGCATTTTGAAGTCTTTAGCTTCGTATTCAATTAGTGTAGGTACAGTTCAACTTGTTTAATGGGGCAACATCTAGGTGATCTAAAAATAACTCCTTTAGAGAAAATTTTTTTGAGGAAATTGTATTTTTGTAGGGTTTGAAAATGGCAATCTCGTGAGCAGCATGAGCTGGAACCAGCACATGCCTCAATTGGAGATAACCTTAACCAGTAATTCAGAGAAATGGCATCACGTTCACTCTTGAACCGACAGTCAGAAAGAATGAAGGAGAAAAGGGAACTTCTCTCTTTCAAACATGGAATTGGACACTAAACTGTTCCTTGTTAGACTCTAAAAGTAAATGCATTTTATCGACTTCCAGTTAGAAGGTTGCTGGTTTGAGGCTCGCTGGTTTCCCCCACAATCACAAAAACATGTGGTTAACTGAAGAATCTAAATTCCCCTTAGGTGTGAATGTGTGAGTGAATGTTGCCCTGCGATGGACTGGCGACCTGTCCAGGGTGTACCCCCGCCTCTTGCCCAATGTGTGCTGGAGATAGGCACCGGCAGAACCCCGTGACCCCAAAAGGGAAGAAGCGGGTTGGAAAATGAGTGTATGAATAAATTTACTTCATATATGCAATAACATGCACACTTTATGGGCAATAAGCCAAACTGCTTGGAGTAAAATATGCGTGACCAGCAAAGGTACAAAGTAGATTAGAGAACTCTCATCCTCCCTCATCAATATTCTCACAATTCCCAGAACATTGTCTTGCCTGACGGAAAAAAACATCCTTTCGTTCAAACATCCAGAACCAAATCAATAGATTTAGATTTTGTTTTATTTTGATTTAAATTTTATTTTATGTCGCAATACCTCGTACTGAGGACTTATCTAGCGCCAAAGCAAAGTGTTTCCAAAAATTAACAAATTCCCTTAGTGATGCATATCTTCCCCGTTTGAGAATTCACAACGATCGCTACCAAGGTCACACTACGCAAAACAATTCCAATGCATGAAACCCTAAGGTTGCAAATTCTGCTCTGATGGGGGACACTTTTCAACAGCGATACCAAATCACGTGATGCGACTTGAATGGAGAGGTGACATCTGTGCGGATTTTGATTACTCAACAGAAAGCAAATGTATATTTTTAGGACACTGGTAGATAAGATAACATCATGTTACGGTCCTAAATGTATAGTGAATTATTCAATAAATAAACCATGCTATTTTGTGTTTTCCGGCTCAAAACAGATGCATCCTCGTGCAGTGATATTCACATTTTCATTTGGTTCATTTGCCAGTTTGCCGGGCATAAGAGAATCCTGCTTTTAAATCGGTCACAGTGTAGTCAGTAAAATGCATCAAAACTGCAGTATAAAAACATTGTGATCATTAAGAAATTATAGATATTTTTAATTTGGCTTTACCTCGTGATGAGCCAAGGCGAGACAGGGACGAGCGTCGAAAAGAAGGGTAACCAAAGTAACTGATGTCCTCTGAAAACATGGCGTCTGCATCTATGATCACACTAGGGTGGCCCGAGTGAATGTCTGCATCCAACAGGGACATCAGGTCTTCTATGACAGAACAACAGAAACATTTGTTAGAGGTTGCGTGTCTATTAATGTATAATGCATACACTCCTCTTTACATATAGGGCAACTTTTTTACTTTTTTTATTCGTTACAACACACATTGCACTCCATAAACTGTAGACAACCATGGCAAATGCAGTTTAATAGAGAATCTACAAGCCATCGACGTGCACGCTTAAAAAGTCAAAATTGGGTGCAATCCTCGGACGTAATGCATACGCACATGTGCAGCGTGACTCCGGCATTAGATACACTAAGACACACAGGTGTCATATAGGGCATGCAACAAGGAGTGGACGCTGTAACAGTGGCACTTAACAACAGTTAAAAACGTCTGCAATCATTGAACTGTTTTTTTATGGGGAACATCTTCCTTTCTGCTACTTCCTGTGCCTTCGTGCTCAGGATCTCTGAAAGACTTCCAGTGTGAACGGTTTATGATGCATATTGCCATGCGTGTAATTTACCTCCAGGTAGGTAGGACTCACTGGCAGTGTCGTCTCCGTCATCTCCGTCCTCGTCATCTCTGCTCAGGAGATTGTTCACAGCCAAGTTTACATCTAGGTTGGTGCGCTGCAACTCACGAATGATAACACTTCTGGATTTGCCCTGAAGAACAACCTGAGCCTAGAGACAGACGCAAACAAAGGCCATCACAAACTGCTTCTCAATGCCACTGTTGCAGTAACGGGACTTCATGGGCAGCATTCCTTTTGAGTCTTTTTCAGCTCCAATAAAAGAAAAAATTAGTTATATATAGTTATATTAGTTACAATAAATGTTATATTAGTGTGTCCTTGTCAAATGCGTATGTGACGTTGTATTTACATTCCTTCCGGGATCAAAACTCTCAGAGCCTCAAATGTACATTAGCTTTATGATTAATTCGACATTTATCATTTTACAAAACCTTTCTCTCGTGGATGCTGGCGAGCTAAATGTGTCTGTTATGATGAGAACTTGACGAGACGCGGAATTGGTGGACGGTCAAAATGCATGACATTTCTGCTTTTTATGATTTGTGGCTGTATTCTCTGCTCTAAACATAAAGTATCCACCGGCCCTTGTACCCTTTTCTCGTTGCACCCACCATCTGAAGCGCTGCGCACACATTGAGCAGAGTACGAGGCATCTGTGGCCCTAACTCTCCAGTGACCGATCAACAATTTTCTTTTTTTGAGGATCATGGCGGCAGGTCAACCAAAGTGCTTTGAGGTGAGAAACTACGAAGTGATATCTGCTGCTAACACACAGAGGAACTGTGGCAATAACACACACGCAGCTAATAGACCACAGACTGCACCGGACGTTTGTTAATAAAGCTAGTTTTATTTTGGAGAATATTTGGAGGCCTCGGGAACGCAAACACAGGGTTTGGTTTACATTCCTCTTATGAAAATCGAATATTCCATGAAGAACTTTTATCTCCTGGTCTTATGGGCCTCATCAAACGGAATATCTGAGCAACTCAAGAGCAAACTCTGGCATCCAGTAAAAATTATGGAAAGCTTAAATGAGGGGTCGCAAACTCAGTTCCTGGAGGGCCACAGCAGGGCTCTAGACTAACTTTTTGCACTGGTTGCACTGGTGCGCCTAAATTTTTTTCTTAGGTGCACCAGCACAAAAGTTAGGTGCACCCAAATTTTCAACTGCATCACATTTAACACCGCATTTCCACAAGTTCACTTTTTTTAGTTATCTATTCATTTATTTTTTTTAAATCACTGTCCATAGACAATATTGACTTGTAAATGATTAACTAACAACCTGGTCAATATAAAGTTCTTTATTTGAAGCACAATTCCACAAGAAAGGTAACTACAACTTACTGAAAAGGTGTTTAAAGTGCTTTACTGAGCTGAAATTTAAACTTTAAACTGATTTTGGTCCCTAAGAGCAGCAAATACAAATAAAAACGATAATACCATTTACTACCCAGATCAAGAGTTTATAATGCAGCCTATTTATTTACTTCTTTTGCAATATTGTAGGCAACGTTAAACTTAATTATCATCTCGGCCTCGTCTGATGATCTGTTTGCAGCTGCCTGCCGCTGTAAAGGTACGTTCACATCGAACGCGGTTCGCGCGGTAATGCGGAGGGTTTCCATGTTAAGTCAATGCAAAGACGCGTTTGCGCGCGTCTGAGGCTTCAGCGGCGCGGTAAACGCGAATTGAGCGGCGCGCTTGCCGCGATAGGCGCGTATTGAGCCGCATGAATGGGTGATACGCGTGTTGTGAGCCGCGCGCAGGAGGCGGACCGGCCGTAGACGTCGCACTCTAGAGCCCTGCACAGCCCTGCACAGTTTAGCTCCAACCTCAACTACACACCCCTGATGCAGCTCGTTAGGTCCTTTAGGCTGTTTGTTGGTAAGCTTCAGGTCTGGATCTCTCGGAGCAGGGTTGGAAGTGAACTTTGCAGTGCTGTGGCCCTCCAGGAACTGAGTTTGACACCCCTGGCTTATTTGTAAACTGAAAACCTACACATGGGAGGGTGGTCCTCACCGTGAAGAAGCTGCATCTCTACATTGAGAACTCTGCGCTTGAGGATACATCAGTAAACAACGTGCTTTTGTACTCGTCTATGAGGAAACCAATGCAGGCATTAATGGTTGAATGGTCTGCATGAACAACCTGAGAGATGAGCTCCTCGGGTATGACAGAGGCTGGAATAACGGGCTGCGGTTGACTCCCAAGCAGCCCTGAGCCTCGGTCTCTAGCAGTGCGGATCACTCTGGTCTGTCTGCGTGAGTCTCTGGCGGCTGTGGACGAACGCCCTGAAGAGCCCGCTCCTCCTCCACCTCCTCCAGTGCCTCCTCCACTGCTCCCAGTAGCTACGGTGGCTCCTCCTGCTCCTCCTCCACTGCTGCTGCTCCCTCCTCCATTGACGCCTGAACTCCAGCGGCTACTGCCAGACACACACATAACCAGGATTGTGTTTTATCAAATTCACAACGGTGCACATGAAAAAATTCTAGCATCTTAAGTTAAAATCAGAATGAGCTCCATTAAAGCGCCATATTATGTAAACTCGACGTCTCTGACAAAAACATGCTCAAGTTTCATTCTGAACTTTTCATGCACGTTTTGTGTAATCCAGTAATTCCGAGCACCACCCACTGACCAAAGCTCATCTCTATACAGATCGGGTGCACTGTCTGACCCGAAAGTGTGAGAGCAGCAGACACGTGCTGAAGAACAAGGCAGAGAAAGTGTTTTCTGTCGATTATAATGTGATGCGCATGTGATTAGCAGGTGGTGTGGTGAAAACACAACTTTCAGAGGGAAATAGTGGGTTTTGCAGAGGCGTAAAATAAAAATGAATTCAAAGACACTTTTTTTACGATTAATATTGCATTTAGGTTAACAATGCAGTGCTAGTATAGTGGGCTCTAATATTCATCATAAAAGCTCGAAAGAGCCCATATCATCCTTTTGAAAAGTTTATTCGTACTGGATTTTTGAACAACTTGTTTTTTTAATCGTACATACGCAACTCCTCCTTTACGTGACGGAACATGCAATGACGCCCCTGCTCTTAGTGGATACTGTGTGTTGCATTAGAGTCGACTCTTTACCATCAACGACTTTAACTCGATATACAGGAAACTTCTCATTACAATGCAATATGTTCCTCCGCCTCAGAGCTGTTACACACAGCAGGAAAGGTCGTTTTTTAAGAAATATGATATGGCACCTTTAACAAGTGTGTGCTCACAAGGATTTTTATGGTACAGGGGAGTACTGCTTACAGAAATGCGAGTAAAACGTCATAGCCAGAGATATCAGACTCTTCTTATACAGAACAAACAGATGATACAACCATACAAGACAAACCCTGTCATAATAACAAAAACAGATAAAAATCAGTGAAATTAACTTTAAATTCGTTACTGCCCTTTTAATGAAAGTTCTGAAAGGTAGTTGGTACAACTTTGGATCTTTTATTTATTACAGATATGACTTTGTTTTCCAAATACTTTTTACATAAACTGTGCTGCCATTCTTGGGTGAGGGTGTTTCATGCCTCTAGTTCAGATTCGCAGCATTTTTTTTCTGCGTTTTTTTTTTCACGCCACACAAGAACGCCCTAGCACTGAACTGCGTGAAGCGAGTTGTTATTTCTGCACGTTTATGGTGGATTCCTTATTTTGCGAAGTGATGAAGCTTACACAGAACTCTTTGCACTTTGGACTATTTATGTCCCTTTCCAGCCCGGGAGACACACAGTGATCTCTTAAGTCTCCTTTTAATTTTACTTTGTGGCCATTACGCACTACATTACAAAGGGGCGTGGCGAATGCATGGCTGTGGGAGGAACGGGGGTAAGCAGAGGGAAAAAAAATACAAGGTAATTAAAAGACGTTTTCATGATTAATATTGTATTTAGAAAGTTACAATAGGGGATGCAGCACTGGTAAATAGGGCTCATTATTCATTATAAAAGCTTTAAAAATGGCATAATATGGCTTCTTTAACATTTTCAAAATATTGGTTGGCATGTGTTTTTCACCGTAGACATTTTTTTTAACAGTGTCGGGAAATGACAAAATTAACTCAAAGGACAAACGCACTTTAAAACATCTTATGTAATTTTAATTTTTTTTAATCAGGAGCGATTATATTGCTTCTGCTCACAAATAAATATTCCAAAAAGTATGCTCAAACCACTAGCACAGATTTTCAAGGAAACATTTCAACCTTTTACTCGATGTCTAAAGTACTTTAACCAATGGGCTGCTACTGTGAATTTCTTTTATTTGTTCGAGCATGCAAACAAAACACAGCCTAACTTTAACATTTCTCAAAACCTAACGCAGGACAATTGCCTGCCAACTTCACCTGATGGCCACATTACACAGAGCCTACCAGAACTTACCCAAGGGTGTTGCCTGCCAGTCTGCCCAGTGTGTCAGAACCAGACAGGAACCAGGGCGGATCACTGGTCCTGCCTGGCCTGGAGCTCCTTCCTGCCACTGAGACACTGCTCAACTTTGAACTGGAAACAAAAGATGGGAAATGAGTTACAAATCTAAAGCCCCTCTTGTTGGACCATCACAGAGACTGGAAAGTCCAGGCCTAGAAACATCATGGGGCACCTAACATGGCAACACCCTTGGGCATGAAAGCTGCTGAAAGACTGGCAGGGAACTGTGATGCATCTGCCCTGAAACTAAGTGCCTTAAAACCCACTTCACAATAGAATCGACAAACCACCAGACAGTCTTCGACATGAAAGACAACGTACTTAAAGATTTAATGGAAACAGTAAACAATAACTGAAGCTGTTTAAAACAGGAGCATTGACTGTATAGTTCACACATAGTCGCAGCACCAGTAGAAACCACAAAGATCAGCAGTGGGACCATGCTGTAGGTAGTGAGCTTTCCACCCTCCAGCACATCTCCTACAGGCTGCGTGAGGGAGCAACCAAGAAGACTAACAGGAATCATGAGCTATTTCACCTTATGCAAGCTTCAGACCTCAGGCACATACTCACGTTTATTTGTTATAAGAGTCAAATTAACATGCAATAAAAACCGTTTAAATCTATTATCTACATTTTTATTCCTTACCCATCATTGCCATCAGGTTTTCCAAGCTCCAATCGGTCAGGCTGGACAGCAAAGCTTATCCTGCAGACACGCCCATCCTGAAACGAGAGCGATTCCTGTGTTAACTTTGTTCGGAGCTCATCACATAAATGTTTTCAACCATGGCTCCTAATGCAAATATGCATGATCCCTGATCCCTACTCCCTCAAACGATTTAAAAACAAACAAACTAAAGATTCTTCAAATCTACTTATATGTGGGGTGTGTGTGTTTGAGAGAGTGGGGGGGGGGTGTCAATTAAAGTTAATGAAACAATAATTGAACAAAAATTAAGTTGTATTTCACAAAGAATGGCTTGGAGAATTTCTGGATCTGAAATGCAACAAAGAACACCCCAAAATAAACAGTCGTCACAGTTTACAGGACGACACTTACCTCAACTGTCCAGGAGAAAAATAGCAACAGACGGACCATCAGGTCAAAAACGCAATCATAAAAATTGCCTATACTTTTCAAACATGAAACTTTTTGAAATGAACGTGATTTCTTTAACCTCTTAAGCCCTGAGGCCTATTTTCCGAAAATCCTATACTTTTACTTTTTAAGGCATTTCTCAGCTTTTACAAGGTCTAAACTGCAAATCTTGGTATCAAAATGAAGATAGGTTCTTGGGGAGTGGTGTGGATGAGTTAATTTGACAGTCAAGAACACTGGGTAAGAGTAATTGATGTTGGAATAGCCAAAAAATGAACTCCGCCTAAAAAAAAAAAGACATGTTTCCTCCAATATCTCCTTATTTTACTTATAACGAAGCAAATAAACACAATCAATTGTAACCACTACATGTCAAGGACATCTGTAGCAAGTTTGGTGTTCATACTACAAGAAACTAATATTCTGTAAAGGTTTTGATTGAACAAAGTTCAGGCGTAATCCATGTTGGCACAGTTTGGCACAATTTGGCACAATAATTGAAATATGGAAAAAATCTTGTCCAAAGCTTCAGCTACGTTCATAGTCTTGTTTTCTTGCTTATGAGACATGATTTCAGCAAAAAAACCTCCTAAAGAAACACTGTAAAAGGGGGGTAGAAGCTCATTTACGCCATCTTGCTGCGCTTTTGGGAACATTTCATTCACAAACGCTTTCGACCTCGAGCTTCCGCGTGTCCCTACCCCTCGACCATCTGTCCAATCTGGGAGCTCTATACATCGCTCGAAAGCTCTGATTCTGAGGAAACCAATCAGCTCAACCATTTTGAGACTGACTGGATCGCCGACGAATCACACGACGCGCAGCGTGGAGAGACGTGCTCTTACGCACGGGGAGTCATTCCATATTTGGTGACGTAAGAGGAGCACTGGAGCAACAGAAAAAACACAAAATGGACTTTTCGCGAAGCTATCGACCGGACATAACAACAAACGGACTTTTATCGCTATGGAAATAACTTTTTGTTGAAAAAACGGCAAAGGTAAGACAAGATTTACATGCTTGCTTGGTTTTTGCTGGCGTTTTTTCGGGGAACTTTCGCTCCCTGCTCTGAAATACTTCATGCAATGTAAATGAGTTGCATATCGCTGGATTCAGCTGGTTGTTAGCTTTCATTTAAAGTAATGGTTTGGGTGTTTCCGTTTATATTGTGGATACATATCGCACATAAACAAAAACGTGGTCATGAATTATACTCCGGACATGTTGTTGTTTATTTGCATGGCGTTCGAGCTGTGGTTAACGGATATGAAATTGAATTAGATACGTTTTTAGAGGAGTTTCCGCTGAACACAACAGTATTTAATATGTGTGGGTTATTCTCAGGGTTAGTGAGCTATGATTGAAAATGTAACGCACAAGGGGGCAAGTCCCCGGTACCGGGGACTCTCGGGCTTAAGAGGTTAAATTACAGTTTTGGCCCACATCATGATGCTTTATAAGAGTTAAGAGTGCAGCACAGTAAATGTTACCTCTAGGAGAAACCCAGCATGATTTGGTCCAACCACACACTGCTTCAGTTTGGCCTGCTCCAATGGAATAAGGTGTGGATGACTGCAGAGGAAACAGAATTTTAACACTTTTCAACAAACGCATCACGAACACTTTATTGATATTAGATATCTTAGAGAGAGAGAGAGAGAGAGAGAGAGAGAGAGAGAGAGAGAGAGATTAGGAATCAAAATTGATTCATATAAATTTTACTTTGGATAAAAGCATCTGCTAAATACAAAAGTCTAAAATGTAAAATAAGTGTTCTGTGCTGGCTGACAAGCCACATGACCGTCTGATTTACTCAAAAAATTCACAAATCAAGCTTTGTGTGATTTGAGGACTTGTTAAAGGATCGTTAAAATACCTGTTACAGTTGTATTTGTTGAGCTTTTCTGACACTTCCCGGAGTCTGGAAGAAACACCAAAAAACTGATATGAGTGTGGCTCATGAAGCAGATTCAATGTTCACAGTCTACAGACACCAACAGAGGGCCTGGTTGGAGCCATAGCTGCAGTTATCACCATCAGCGCTTCAACAGTGCATCATGGGACAGAAAAAACACCTGTGCAGCTTCCTTCACCTTTACAAACAAGCATCCTTCAAATGCGTCCTACTTTCTGAGAAAGTTGAATTCGAAGGATTCGGAGCATCGCAAACATCCTTAGTGGCCTCAGATATCCCACAATCTTTTGCATTTTTTTCTCATTAGAATCATCACCAAACACACTTTAATTTGTATGTACATGCAACACGTTTTTTTTTAATAAAGGACAGTATATTCAAGCTTTAAATGATGGTAGTGATAGGCGAATTGTACATTCATTGTGAACAGTAACACTCGCAGCCAAATAAATGTTAACTAAGTAGTTGGTAGATGTCATTATGTTTTAAGAAGCAGACGAAGGAGTTTATAAAACATATGAAAACAGAGTGAAGCTAGATCATACTGGTATAAATTATACACAACATAAAATAGCAAATAATCCCGAAGGAAAACGTGACCAAACCAACTAAAACGAACATACAGAGCATGTTTTAACACAAAAATTAATCAGGATGCAAACTACTGATCCAGCTGGTGGCGCTAATGCACCGTAAGCAAACTGCCAAAAAACAACAGAAGAAGAATAAGAGGCTCGACCGTCACATTTACCAAGGGTTTATGCAACCTTCGGAGGATCCTCCGGAGGCTTTTGAAACCTGGATTGGGACACAGCTAGGGTGAATTGCTTCTGCAGCATCACCTAACGGAGTAAATTGTAGTTCACCAAAGCACCCTATGCTGTTTGTAAATGCGTCTTGAGTGCCACTTCTCCATGTTGTTCCTATTGTTTGATCCTGGGTTATCCTGGCAGTGCATTATAAAAAAACTATAACAAAAAAACTAGGCGAGACCATATGACTGACAGATTTGATTGGGCACTACAAAGAACAGACTGACTAAAAAGATCATTTACAGGGTGCCAATCAAACTCAAAGAAGTCATTCACAAATTCTTCTTTATAATTACAAAAGTTCTAAACAACAGACTGCATGTGAGAAGGGCAACCCAAGGGCAGTAAGCAGTGTCGCATAGAAGAGCCCATATTTCTTCCTATATAATACTACCATCTAGGGCTGGGCGATATATCGATATTAAAACATATATCGATATATTTTTAAACGAGATATGAAATTTGACCATATCGCATATATCGATATAGGCTGCGTAGTTCAAACTGCGCTGTGAGCAAACTGCTTTAACCCGGAGCTCTCAGCACTACTTCGCGCGCCCCTGGCCACGCCCCTCCTCTTTCAGGCACAGAGCGGGGAGGGGCTGGACTCTGGAGCAGACAATCCGCCGGCACTCTTCAACAAACATGGAGGAAGCAACAACATCTGCTGAGCATGCGGAGAAATTAGTTGGTAAACAAAAAAGTAGCGGCTCAGTAATATGGAGATGGTTCGGATTCAAAGTTTCTGATGAGAAACAAAACCATGTCATATGTAGGGAGTGCCATAAAGAAGTTACAGCCAGGGGTGGAAGCACTACAAATCTTTTTCACCATCTAAAACAGTGGCACAAACTGCAGTATGAAGAGTGTGTGAAACTGCGCGCTGCCGAGGCCCCAGCTGCAAGCCAACCGCAACCCGCAAAAGCTCCAGCCCCGACACAAAGCTCCCTTCAAGCTTCATTTTCCCGCGGTGTTCCGTTATTGTGCCATATTTCGACTCCCCGGCAGATTCCGACTCCCCTCTTGCATGAACGCGCATTCAATCACGTGATTACACAGACTAAGCCAATGAGAGTTCACATAAAATGTTTACTCGTGAAAAAGTTAATTTTTATTTTGCTTATATGCCGCGTAGATGTCAAATTTACTTGTAACACATTGTTCAACTATAAATATATGTTTAAAAAGTTTAAAAGAATGCAATCGCCTAAGTTGCTTACAGCATTGAATATTTTAATAATTTATGAATGTACAGCGTTATACAAACTTTAGATTTTTATATTTTATTTGCGTATTCAAATATATTTATATTTTATTCCCAAAACAAGGGAACAGCTGAGTATTGTTTCATCCGGCCAGTTTAAATAAAACTACTTGTGAAATGTCATATTTGGGTTTGACTGTTACTAAACAATTGCTCTCACTTTTTGATAAAAATATCGGGATATATATCGTATATCGATATTCAGCCTAAATATATCGGGATATGACTTTTAGTCCATATCGCCCAGCCCTACTACCATCTAGTGGTAATTTAGAGAAATGCAATTGAGAAACTTTTAAGAGCACACGTCATACTTCAGTAGTCGTCCCTTGAGGAGGCTCGAGGTTCTTCTTGCAATGCGGATAACACGTGTGTAGGAAATGTGTTGAGACTGCTAAATCTTTACAATAAATAGCCGCATTTGCTGTGTTCTCTCTCAAACAGTCTCCAGTGTTTATTACTTTTTTAAGCAGCGACCGAATCGTCTCGATACTACCGAGTATTGAAAAAATCATTTTCGTTTGATACCAAATTTCGATACCTAAGGGTATAATCTTGTTATCGTCAGTGAGCTAGAAAACGTGTGGCATCCTTAACGTGCCCGGATCAAAAGCTGACCATTGGCTGCGGTGAAGCTGCCTTGAAAATCACTTAAATAAGTCACTTGAATAAGTTATAAATAATGTTTTATATAACATTGAGTAGTTACATTTATTTTACATTACATTCAATTACATTTATAAGTTACATCTGGCCCTTTGAGGACAGCCATCATGCTAATGTGGCCCTCTGTGAAAATGAGTTTGGCACCCCTGCTTTAAGGTTAACAGCAAATGTTAACCCTGCACTTTGTTCATTTTGTGCTTTTGTTCCTTTGCTTATTGGTCAGCTGTGAAATAGATAAGCCAGCTGTGAAGTGTCACAAACATCCTGAAAAAATAAAATCAAAGTTTCTCTGTGATTATGTGTTATGTAATCTTGTTAAAATCTATATCTTAAAAAAAAAGTATCTGAAAAAAGTATCGTTTGGAACCGGTATTGATTTCAGGGTATCGGTATCGAACATTTTTGAACGATACCCAGCCCTAACTGTGTCTGATAAACGTTAGATGATTCATTATTACCGACAGGCTAGTGACATGAGTGTCATAGCCACGACCAGATGAATCGTGATAAATCGACTTTCCAATTAACTTGAATCTGCTGTACAGATCAATGTGCTCAATTGAAATTCTTGCTCTCAAGCCCCAAACTTACAGGAATTTATTAAATCAACTGTTTAAAATAAGAGTTGACAAACTGTTCTGCCATTAGTCTGATGACTGTGTGTCATCGATGACGCCTTTAAATGACACCTGCCCATTCATTTATATTGATAAAAATAACCCTACAATCTATAACTCCATAGAGTTTCATTTAAAATACAATCTAGACCAAAATGTGTCATCATACTTTATCAATATAATTACAGCACTACTATTATTATTAATATTAACAAAGTTATAGTGTTTTTTTTTTGTCAAAGGTGTTTTTTAGCTCATATAGCCGAGCCATGGAAGAAACTATCATCAAGAGCTTCTTTTGATGGAGGAACCGAAAGACTTTGGTCAAGATCAAAGAAAAAATAAGGTCATAGCTATAGACTGTTTTCTCAAAAAGCCTTTTGCGTGTCCCACTGAAGAAATGTCTTATAACATTATTGGGCTATTTCCCATAAATCAGACTTTCTCTGAACAAAGTAAAAATATCAGAATACATAAACTTCTAATATTTTGACTATAATGGCCTAATTAAGATTAAGAGGCATGTTTGAGTGAAAGAAATGCAAAAAATACAACTTTAAAATGTATACTTTTTCAAATACTAAAAGTATATTGTAAATAGTATAATAGGCTAGCTAGCGCTAGCCAGAACATGATGGTTTAATTTGTGGTTTAACATGATGGTTTAATAATACCTGGGGCTAATGGTCACATCTCTAAACAGTTTTTCATGGGGATGTATTGAACCGTTTCGGTACGGCCTGTTCGGTTCGGTACTCTTGCGTACCGTTTCGGTATTCGGTATTTTTATTAAATTATATAAATGTATTATTAGCGCGATATTAAGTGCAGCGGAACTATGTTCCTAGGCGAGTTTCCGCACGGACGCTTTTGAGTGAAACACAATAGCGCTGCACGAGTAGCTGTGAGAAATGGACACAGCGAAAGAGAAGCCAGAGCTTGAAGACCCTCCCACCTCACTACGGTCTCCTGTTTGGGAACACTTTGACTTCTCTGTTAAAATACATAACGGGGATAGACGAGTGGATGAATTTAAAGTTGTATGCCGACATTGTTCCACGGAGATCGGGCAGGCAACACATCTAACATTTTCTACTGCTGGAGATATTGTCACTGGAACCAGATCTAAGCTCTCTTCAGAAAATGTGGATCGGTTAATCTATCCTATCTATCCTAACTAGTTGCAGTATTTAATTTTTTATTTAAAAAAATGTGCTTTTCTTTATAAAGAGTGCAATTTAAAATATCACCCAAATGTGTCACTTTTATTTATTTTATGCAAGAATTCTATTGTGTATTGGCAGCTTTTTAAAATAAAGAATACAGGGCTCTAGACTAACTTTTTGCACTGGTTGCACTGGTGCGCCTAAATATTTTTCTTAGGTGCACCAGCACAAAAGTTAGGTGCACCCAAATTTTCAACCGCATCACATTTAACACCCCATTTTCACAAGTTCACTTTTTTTAGTTATCTATTCATTAATTTTTTTTAAATCACTTTCCATATAGACAATATTGACTTGTAAATGATTAACTAACAACCTGGTCAATATAAAGTTCTTTATTTGAAGCACAATTCTACAAGAAAGGTAACTAAAACTTACTGAAAAGGTGTTTAAAGTGCTTTACTGAGCTGAAATTTAAACTTTAAACTGATTTTGGTCCCCAAGAGCAGCAAATGCTTTCTTTGAAGCAGCATTAATTCCTAATTAAACAAATAAAAACGATAATACCATTTACTACCCAGATCAAGAGTTTATAATGCAGCCTATTTATTTATTTTTTCATTTTTAAGTATCAGAATATTATGGTTAATGCTAGGGCTGGGCGATATAAGGCAAAAAAGATATCTCGATATATTTTGCTATATCTCGATATACGATATATCTCGATATCGACAGGATATAACCCCCCCCCCCAAAAAAAAAAAACCTACTGCAAAAACAAATATTACAAATTTCAGTCGTTTTTTATTGAAGCTCAGAGGTGCTTCTGCAAATTTTCTTTCAGAAATCCTTGTATACATATTGCCTTTTCATTCAAAAATAAAACAACTAAAAAACAGGCAGTGCATAGGAACAAAGTGCTCCTGTAACATTTAGGATATAAACAAAATCCCTGATAACATAAATAATAATTTAACTGTAAAATAATACACATTGCCTTCTTTTCATTCAAAAATGAAACCTCTGTTGTAAGTAACCTTTTCCAATTCAGCAGCAAGCCGTGCTCTCTCTGTGGTGTACAGTCGCGGGAGTTCCTGTCTCGAAAAGTAATGCCGACTGGGTAAACTGTATCTGACTGGGATCAAGTGTTTTTAGCATACGTTTAAAGCCACGTTGTTCAACGACGGATATGGGTGCCATGTCCACCGCTATGTGAAATGCCACGGACTCTGTGATGCTACACCACCTTGCGCTCTGTCTTTCATATTCTACACTCAGCGTTATAGAATTGTGGAGATTAGTGGAGCTTTGGTTGGCAGCAACTTTCACGGCAATCACGGCAGTAGACATCTGTCTGTTGTTCGTCTGACGACTTAAAACCAAAGTATTTCCATATAATGGAGCCAGCTGTTCTTTTTTTGCAACAAGTTCTGTAGCCTCCGGGCTGGTTGCGGGCGCCGCCATGTTGATTGAGACGACAGGCAAGGGGAGGGGTAACAAAAGCAAGGAGGCACGGACGAGCGCAGCACAGAGAAAGCAAACAAGAAAAGTGGCGAAAATTAAAAATAGACAGATACGATATGCCAGAATACATATCAAGTTTAAAAAAATATCTCGATATATTTTAAATTACGAGATATCGCCCACCCCTAGTTAATGCAGTAACGAGACGGTAGGCATATTATTGACATAGGCTCCATAACATGACATGGCTTACCTTGGGCATGAGCATGCTCGACCTCACTGTGTTCAATAATATATTCATCGGCCTTCCTTTCCGCAAGATACGACTGTACACAATGATGCATTCCTTTGTGGCGATATTTGTGTCTCCGTCGATCAGGAATTCCACGTACGCACTGTTCACAATTTGCACAGACGTCTTTTTTTTCAATGTATCTGTGATGACTCCTATAAATTGGGTGCGCGTGACATCATTGCTGTACGTCGGGTTAACGTTCAAGCCATTTTTCTTCATAAGAATTATTTTTGACTTGAATTTAGTGAAGGGGAGTTCTTTTGCAATATTGTAGGCAACGAAAAACTTAATTATCATCTCGGCCTCGTCTGATGATCTGTTTGCAGCTGCCTGCCGCTGAAAGGCAGCGGGGAGAGGGGACACTTGAGCAGTGCATTTATCGCGGCATGTTATGTGTTTTATAGAAAATTCTGAAGTTTATAGTTTCAATTCTAAATGTATTAGAGCCAGTCACAGGGGAGGTTGATGGCTCCGTGTCAGAGCATTGGTTATGATTTTCACCATCAGGCCCTAACTTATCTTTCTTAATGAAAATCTGTCAATCGTTCTTTTCATCTTCTCTCGTAATCCGCAGCTACATCCACTGTTTACCTGATGGATTCACCTCTCTCTGTCTGACTGCATCACGTGCATTTTCAAACATACGTTCACACACATACAGGAATATCTGGACCACGGCCAATCAGAGGGGGGGTGGGGCGGGATACACTTCACTATCTCTGATTGGTTTAGACCACGATATGGGCTTAATGTGTGTCTGTTGAACAACAGGGAGACTCACAGAGTTTCGTTTTTTTCCCCTCGAACGACGGGTCGCACCGGTGCAACCCTTGTTTTTTTTTGTTTTTAGTCGCACCATTAAGAAATTAGGTCGCATATGCGACCAAATTGGTCGCACTCTAGAGCCCTGGAATATGTAAGTTCTTATTGGCTTGTACCGAACCGAATGAACCGAACCGAACTCTCCAAGACACTGTACCGAACCGAATACGATTTTAGCGTACCGTTACAATATATTAGGGGTGTAACGATATATCGCAGTACGAAATTTCACGATACAAAAATTGTGGTGGCGTTTACGAAATGACACCAGTCTGATCCTATTGGTTCAGCTGCCGACGTGACCCCACGCTGCAGCAATGTCTCGTGCGCGCTTTCGTCTCAGTTGCAGAAATCGCTTGAACTAAAGGCAAATAGGCAGCATGAGTTCAGATAAAATACAAATTGAAGATTCCCCGTCTTCATTTAAATCTGAAGTCTGGCAGCATTTTGGCTTTCCTGTCGCGCAACAGAATGACGGTAAAAAGTTTACAGACAAAACACAAACGGTTTGTAAACATTGTAATACAAAGCTGCCATACACAGCATCAAACACTTCGAATATGATGTTCCATTTAAAACGCCATCACAACAACAAACTTTTGCAAACCCCCGCAGCAAAAAGAGTAAAAGAAGGTCAAACGTCAATACAACGCAGTTTTGCAGCAACATTGTCTTTCTTGAGCTTTTGCACTCGACTGAGACCGACATATTTAGTTGTTTATTTGAATACAGAAGGTTTTTATTAAACCTTAAAATGTGATCTTGTGTGTACAACAAAGAAAGCTATTAAAATTTGTTAATGTTTTTGAAATAAATCAGTTTTTCAGATTTTTGTTTCATTTACTATAATCGCTTAAAATATTGTGATACATATTGTATCGTGAACACAGTATCGTGATGTGTATCGTATCGTGACCTGGGCATATCGTTACACCCCTAATACATATATATATATATGAGGAAGTTTATTACGTCAGAAGTATGCTAGTGTTCAAACAAAGAAATACATGGTGCTAAAACCACTGCTGGGGTCAGTGTGTGTGCTCCATTTTTCAGTAAATGAGTTTTTCTAGTATGTAAGAGAACAATAAAATACCAGTATAAACCCATTAAAGCTCATTTAAAAATGAGCATTTACGGTTTTTGTTCCAAACTGGTTCAGAACCCTGAATCCTATTTTCAATCATGGGGAGATCAAAAAGACTTGAAATTAAGCGTCAATCATTATATTCCATGCCCACTTCCACATAGAGCAAACACACAGTCAGGGTTTAAAAAAAAATGATAAAAAATAAATAATGAAATACAATTTTGAATAAAAAAAAAAAAACAATTCGAAAGTGTAAAAGCGACACATGTGGTGCAATACAGAACACCCCGATGGTGTGTGATTGGTTGTCTGTATTAACTTGGTCATGTTAATACAGGTTTTAAAAAGATGCTCTGCACAGATTTTTGGTTGAAATGGTTCACTGAAAAGCCGGCGTGACACAGAGGTACGGACTATAAATATGATTCAAAGTAGGGCTGGGCAATAATTTGATAATGATCATTATGTCAATTTTCGCAATAAGATGATATAGTTAGGTTGATAAGAGATCAAGAATGTTTATGAGATGGTGCGGCATGTCTTAACTCAAGGAATCAGTCAAGCTGAAAGAAAAAAGAAGAAAACGAAGGGCCCTAGACAAGCTGAGTTACTGAAATTGGTGTAAAAAAAAAAGAGACACATATCATCAGTAGAAATGTATACATCTTTTTTGCATTCCGAAAAAAACAAAGAAACATGGATGGTAAATAGTGTTGACAGACAACATCCCATACAAAGACAGGTAATACCACAAGTCTTATTAAAGCAACACCTCCCTTCAGAAAAACGACGCAGTCCTGAAGTGTACGTAGACTTGGACCGTGGAAAAACAGCAAAAAAGGGGTGAGTGTTTCCCCGCAAAGTATTAAACACTCATTTTCAAAAATAGTAACATTTGACAAATAAAACGAAGACATTGAGACATCACAAGTGGTGGACATGCAACCAATTAGCATCGTCAAACATGAGGGGTTAAAGAATCTCATCCGTGTTCTTGATCCATGATATGAGCTACCGGGACGAGAGCATTCTTCAAGAAGACAACAGAGGAGAAATCAAAGAACACATAGAAAAAAAATTATGGACTTCAAATGGTTTATACAGTTGGTGGGTGATCACTGGGAGCTATTTGACAAAAATCATTAGGCGCAGCGCCGCACAAAACTTCACAAATACAGGTTGATGTGTAGAGGCCTTCAATGTTCAATATTTATTTCTGGGGACTGGTTTTCTAGTCTACTGCACAAAGCAATTAAAACTGTGACATTCAAATGTCTCATGTTTTGTTCGAATTATTTAAGAGATATTTATAGTTTCTATGAAGTTCTCAGCTAAAACTTACAAAGTTACAAAGTTTGACCGATGTTTTGGACATCTTGGCAAAGTTAGGTGGCTGTAGTTAAAATGGTTCAGATGTTCGAAGTGAAAGATTAGTAACAATATGATAAATTTGTTCAGTACTAGTCTAGAGTGGGATAATGTTTATTCTAAATGCATTGTAAAAACGTCATAAAGAACTTTCCTCTTTCAAATTTACAGAAGGAATTGATTTAAAAATAGGCCTGTGAATAACTGTAAATGTATTACTTGACAGAAAACCAGTTGTGAAGTTAAAAAAATATTTAAGCATACTCTGCACATAATTATTATGGATGGTAAAAAAAAATCATCCACATCTTGATTATAATATACTTTAATGTTAATTTTTGATGGTTTAAATATCAACAGAGGGAACACGTAAGTTAACGTGTCTTTACTTTCTGAAATAATTTTCTCATTAAAACCCACATAAATACTTCATCATTGTGAATAAAGAAGCATTAAAGTGCAGTCAGATGTTATTTCAGTCTTATAGTGAATACATTAGTATAACGTTATATGACAATGATTTGCTGAAGCATGATGAAAACCGGTTGTCATTGAGACAGCGTTGAAAATGGGGAATTAACATCAGCAAGTGGCGGCCAGTTCAGCGTTATCCACAATAACGTTACACATTTGTAAACAAAAAAAAAAAATACAAACAAACTGAAAGAGACAGAGAGAGTAAGAACTACATTTAACGTGATAATCTATCTGATATAAAACGGCAGAGCTAGCACAATGCTAAGAAGCTAACCGGCTAACCTTGATGAAGGCATTTTCACCGATTGTCCTCAAAACTACCAGTCACATTTTAGAAATCGCGAGAAAATGTCAATAAATGACAATCAAAGACATAAAATGATACATTATTGAATGCGCAATTACATAAATTCATCTAAATTCCCTCTCTTTTCTGTTCCCCATCCCCCAACCCGCATTGTGTCCCCAGCCAACCAGGCCTCGTTATTTATAGACACAAATGGCCATACTTGATAGCTTGGGTATTATTTTAAAGCACGCTTCTGTTTATTAAACTGCATCAACCCCAAAAATGTATCTATTACAACAGCTAGCCACAAACTAACTCGCAACTGCTGCTTTTCCATAATTACCGGTCATTGAGCTGGTCTTCGGTCCCGGGTAAGGGGTGAACCACGAAGTGAATGGACGTCATTAATCCAGTATAAATATGTGGTTTAATGGGCCTTTTTCTTGTCTTTGTATTAGTTTGGTTAGTGAGTGTAATTTTGTTCACCACAAGCTACTGAATACAACCTCCTCATCCACATGCCGCCATCTTAACTCTGCTTAAGCTTCTTTGGAGCTGTCGGAGAGGATGAGAATGCAAGGGCGATGCTCATTGGTCGAGAAAAACATTTATCGAAACATTTGATTGGTTGACAAGTAAAGGGGCAGGCGATTGGGCTATTACCATGTGCTAGCGGACGGTAGAGCGATCTGTCATTGTAGTAAACTCTTAAACCTTTTTTATATGATACAATTATACTAGGAAATTCATCGATGGGCCTTCTTTATAATGATAACAATGACACACTATAAGCATGAAAACATAATGTAAAATGAGTTTTTACTAAAAGAGCGTTTATTTTTTATAACTTGCAAATAAAATGATCAAATGAACCACTTTCACACAGTACCTCACAATGAAAATATGAAACAAGAAGTTTTCTTTTAAATTTTGGGGAATCTATTAAAAAAATATGTATTAGTGTATTCTAATAATATGTAAACTGGGTGTTTGGCGTACAAATCTGAAAAAAAACCTGGTTTAAACATTCGATTTGATGCACAGTTATTTGACTTACGAGTGAAATTAATATTAAAGAATATTATTTCATAATACATTTGAATAAAATATATTTTATAAGAATTGTACAAACAAAGAGCCATCCCTTCTTTGTCGTAATAAAGAGTGTGACATGAGATCAGGAAATTCAGAAAACAATGGATCCAGAACACTCTGAAGGACTGTTATGTTTTTATATTGGATTTTCTCAAAGTTTTTGTAATAACTTAACCATTGCTTCTTTCCAAAATTTGGAAAATACACTTAAAAATATTACACAAAATATATCCTCACTAACAGACTGGTAACCTATTGTTGAAAATTAAAATAAATTTGAAAAAAGAAGTTATGTCAAATGTCTAAACCAAACATAACCCTTTGGAAGAAAAGTCATTGTAGTTGCCTGAGGACATCACAGAGGTAGATAACAAAGATAGCAATACCTGTCCCACCCCGACTGTGGCCTTTTTATATAGCCACAAGATTCGCATGATAGACAGATTGAACAAAGGAGGCGTCCATGGAGATTTAACAGTTTTATTGTCAGTGATGGGGAAAGTTACTTCAGAAATGTAATTTAATTACTCATTACGGCTTTTAAAAGTAATCAAATTACTCTTTTGATTACTTTATTTGTCAAGAAATTAGTTATATTACTAGTTACAATACTACACATTAAATTTAGCTGTCAATCCAAAACCGCTCAGATCGTATATGGTCCCTATCTATCGGTGGTGTAAAAAGTATTTTGCACTTTCAGGTGTAAATGTAAAACCTTATTTAATTTTACACCCATAATCTAGACTAGCAAAGTCTACTTTTTTTACACTGTGTATTGTTAATCCAACACTTTGGGAGTTATTTACATTTTACACTGACTTCTTACACTGGTGATTTTCACCCGATAGATTAGGGCCATATATGATCTGAGCGGTGCTGGATTGATAGTTGACACTGCTAAATGTAATATGTAGTTACTTCGGACAGGGACTCTGCAGTTTTTGGTAGCCCGAAATAAATGTAGGTAGCCTGAATAAAATAAAGAGATTTTTTTATGTAAAATATTGTAAAGGAAACAAAACATTAATCAAAAACATTTTGAAAACAAATTACAACAACCGTATAAAAGACAGGGTTGAGGATAGCTGGTCAGCTAGTGGGCATTGACATTTAATAGGACAGAGATGGTTGATAATTTGTCCTTGTTTCTGCTCAGCGGAGGGGTGGATGCTGCCTAGCTACGTGGGTTTCTGAGCAGACAGCACTGGTTCAGACATCTCAGAAGAAATTCTCGCTGTAACACCAAACCTTGTCAGGGCAAAATGATTCAACTTGCTACTGTACTGAGCACCAATACATTTCTTGTGATGCAGGGATCTCTCATGAAGTTCTTTCTTAAAAGTACTGGTCCCAGTACACACCCGGCGCATTTTCTCACACACGCACACACATAAACCATGTGAAATTTTAAATTCTCCCCACTGTCATCTCGTTCCTCACTGTAAGGTTTTGGTAGGATGGAGACACAATAGAGTTCTGTAATCTAATTACCAGTTTTTAAATTATAACACGTTTAATTATTATGTTTCTAAAACTGTAATCTAATTACAGTAACTAATAACTAAGTTATGCGTCTTTGACCAACACTGGTTACTGTTAGTGTTATTATATATTTCCGGAAGTCTATTTAGTACTGGAAAAGTAAACTGACATTTGGGTCCTCATGCTTCCCCCGCACCTAACTGAAACTGCGTGTGTGTGCGCAAGTCTGTTTGTATTTGTAGTACTTTTTTTTACTTTGAAAAAAGAATTTGAGGGAAATCCAGCAGTTAGAGTCCAGTGTCTACTTCTTTGTTTTGAGACCCATATCACGCAGTTATTACAGAATATATGTGGCATGCAACAGTAGTGTAGTATTTCTGATCCTCTATGCTTGTTAATAATAAAAAAACACTAAATAAGGATATTGTGGATATTTGCAATTACCTTTACTTCTCGCACTTTACTTTAAGTAGTCAATGAAATGCAAATATATTACCTAATTAAATCCTCAACAAAAGACCAATTAGGTTTTTATCTTGCAATCTAATTTTTTACCAATGAACAAATAATTACAAGCAGGCGATTACGATCTTAATTACCACTTGTAATTTGTAAATGGCAGGAATTTTCAGTGATTTATTGAGAGCATATATAATATGTACATGTTAAAAAAGACTGAAATACACGTCAACAAAATGTCCGTAGAAAAATTAATTGACACTATTATTTCTTTCAAACAAATTATATAAAAATAAATTTCATCCTATGAGATACTATATCTTTAAACCCCCCCCAGAAAATATTTCAGGTTTTAACACACTTACATTTGTTCATGAGCAAAGTTAACATCCCATTGAATCAGAATAAAAATGTTAATAGGGAAGCAATATGCAGTTTTGTGTCAAGCTGAAGGAGAAACGGATGCAGCAGACTGTTTTCACAGCAGGGAAACATTCTTCATCCCTACATCCAGAGTGATGCCACAGTTGAGAATCTCTTTCCTGCAGAGAGAAAGAAGAACTTAATTTATGCAAGAGAGACACTGAGATCCTCTATAGCACCCCGTCCGGTTGTGTGTATCATAATTTTTCATCCATTGTAAGTCAATGCTTGAAGCTACCATCTGCATACATTTGAAACAGCATTGAGAACCCCTCTCCTTGATCATTTCAAGGAAATCACAATAAGAACCTGGCTTTTGTGAAATCATTTGTCAATCTTGCCTCATATGGCTTAATAGTATGTCATTACCAGTTACTTACTGGTCTTTAATTCAGTCTACTCTAGCCTTTATACTAACCAGTCTACACTAACTCATTACTTAAGCTTATGGTGAGATCTTGCCTTCGATATCATTTAATGAACACTAGTGTGAGGTGTTGAGGTGTAGTAATCTCCACTGTATTCCATTTCGCTCGATCGCGCAGTGATGTGGTTCGTGTTGGACACTCAGATATGTATGACATGCTTTGAAATGCTCTGCTTCCAAAGTAACCAATCACAGAGCTCTGTGTTTACCCTGCACACAATTTTCTCAAATTGCTTCCCTGTTAATAACATTGCTATTCTTGGAATTCTTGAATTCTGCCCCATCTCTTCCATTTGAAGTCAGAAGTTAGGTTAGTTGCGCAGTTGTGTCATTGTACCAGTCACATGGGGTGATGCAGTAGAAAACAGCTGGTTTGCGTTGCTCTCCGTTGATGAACAGGGACCCTTGAATGCTTGCCCCGGCATTCCGGAAAATCAGCCAGTCACCAACACTGAGCTCAGGTAGCAGACATCGATCCACAATCTGATCCAAGTTATCTTCAGAGGGACCCCACAGACAACTGGAGAACAGCGGCTCTTCTGGGCTCACTTCCTGCAAAAGCAATGCACGTTATACACGTTATATTAAAACATCTATAGCCCCAACTGTGAACATGGCTGTAGTAACACTGTACTGAGAAGTGATTCGGATCTGATTTGGGCTGATTTCTCTTAACCCTTGTAGCCAGTGGTGTAAAGAGTACTGAAATATCATTCTCAAGTAAATGTACCATTACTTGACAAAAAGAAATGCAAATACGACTCAAAGTATTTGTGAAGGATCAAAGTAGAAAGAATCACATCAGATCCATTTTCTTAAGGTTGTTTCTACAGACAGAAATAGAGAAGGGAAAGGGGAGGGGAAAAAGGAAAGCATGAAAGAAAGGAGACAGAAAGATAGCATAAAGAGAATGAAAGCGAGCTGGAGGTAAAATAGAAGAGAGAAAAAAGATAGGATGGAGAGAAAGAGAGAGGGAAATAGAAGAGACACAGATAGATTGAAAAGAGAGAAAGGGAGAGAGACAGAAAGAGTGAGAGCACAAAAGATATAAATACAGTAGAATGAAATAGAGAGAGTGAAAGAAAGAGATGGAGAGAAAGAGAAAAATAGAAAGCAAAGAAAAAGGAAAAAAAGAGAGGAGCAAGAGAGAACGAAAAAAAAGAGTGATATAGAGATCGCAAAACAGTAGAACGAGTTGTTCTTGCGAAATAATTTCTATTTACTGATTGTATTGATGTGATTGTATTGGTTACATTTGCTAGATCTCATTTTTGGGGAATAGTTTCTTTATACACAATTTGATTGCAGGGGGTAGGTGCCAATCCCTGTAGAATAATAAAGTAGTTAAAAGAAAGGCAGGTTGAAAAAAAGAAAGTAGTGCAGTAAAAGTACAGATACAGAACTAAAAAAAAGTGAAAGTGACATTAGGACCCAGTATGGAGTGACCCATACATGGAATTTGTGCTCTGCATTTCACCCATTCAAGTACACACACACAGCAGTGAACAAACACACCGTGAACACACACCAGGAGCAGTGGGCAGCCATGCCTGCGGCGCCCGGGGAGCTGTGGTAACTTAGTGACTTGCTCAAGGTCACCACAGTAATGGGTGTCTCAGGAGGGAGAGAGTTTCAACACTCATTCCACCTTCGACTCCTAGTGGAGCTGGGGATCGAACCGGCCACCTTTATTCTCCAGTCAATCATCTTATCCACTAGGCCACGAAGTCATACAAAATGCACTCAAGTAAAATTAAAAGTATACATTTTTAAATCTAATCACTAAATTACAATTTCTGAGAAAAACTACTCAATTACAGTAATTTGAGTATTTGTAATTACGGTAGTTACTTTACAACAATGCTCATAAGCCAATCACCGTCTGATAGTCCTCAATCTCGAATTGAGGTCAACCCATTGATGTCTAAATATTTGGGTTTATATTTCATGGCAATGTAAGTTTAAGACAAAAAACTGTAAAATAAATCAGACTATTTGAATATTTGATGTTATTTACTCTCTGTGATGTACTGATGCAATTTTTGCTCTGAGATTGTTAATGGAGAAGTACAGAGATGGTCAGAAGGAGCTGCACTGCGTCTTTGTGGATTTAGAAAAAGCGTATGACAGGGTGCCGAGAGAGGAGCTATGGTCCTGTATGAGGAGGTCAGGAGTGGCAGAGAAGTACGTCAGAATAGTTCAGGATATGTATGAGAGAAGTAAGACAGCAGTGAGATGTGCTGTAGGTCAGACAAAGGAGTTCAAAGTGGAGGTGGGGCTACATCAAGGATCAGCTTTGAGTCCCTTCTTATTTGCTATGGTGATGGACAGGTTGACAGATGAGGTCAGGCAGGAATCTCCGTGGACAATGATGTTTGCAGATGACATTGTGATTTGTAGTGAGAGCAGAGAGCAGGTGGAGGAAAACCTGGAAAGTTGGAGGTCAGCTCTAGAAAGAAGAGGAATGAAAGTCAGTCGCAGCAAGACAGAATACATGTGTTTGAACGAGAGGGAGGGAAATAGAACAGTGAGGTTACAGGGGGCTGAGGTCAAGAAGGTGCAGGAGTTTAGGTATTTGGGGTCAACAGTCCAGTGTGACGGGGAGTGTGGAAAAGAGGTGAAGAGACGAGTGCAGGCAGGTTGGAGTGGTTGGAGAAAAGTGTCAGGGGTGTTGTGTGACAGAAGAGTGTCAGCAAGAATCAAAGGAAAGGTGTACAGAACAGTAGTGAGACCAGCGATGATGTATGGGTTGGAGACTGTGGCAGTGAAGAAGAGACAAGAGGCAGAGATGGAAGTAGCAGAGATGAGGATGCTGAGGTTCAGTTTAGGAGTGACGAGGATGGACAAGATTAAGAACGAGCACATCAGAGGGACAGCTCAGGTTGGTTGTTTTGGAGACAAAGTCAGAGAGGCCAGGTTGAGATGGTTTGGACATGTGCAGAGGAGGGATAGTGGTTATATTGGTAGAAGGATGTTGGAGATGGAGATGCCAGGCAAGAGGTCAAGAGGAAGACCAAAGACAAGATATATGGATGTGCTGAAAGAGGACATGAAGGTAGTTGGTGCAAGAGTAGAGGATACTGAGGACAGAGTTAGGTGGAAAAGGATGATTCGCTGTGGCGACCCCTAAACTGGGAACAGCCGAAAGGAAAAGAAGATTTACTCTCTGTGATGAAGGAGCAGACATTGACTCTTCAAGCAGCAATTTATTGGTAAAAGTCCCATAAACACCATCACTCAGGATGTAGTGAAGTTCCGGCTCATTGCTCGCTGAAAAACAATCAAAATAAACAAATAAATATAATTTAAAATCAATCAGTGCAAACTTTTCATTTATATTTGCATTCAAACGGATTGAAATATCAAATAAACACATGCTACAGCTTTATGCTGCGTTTAAAAGAAAATACAGAAATGTCTCTTGGCAAAATAAAAAAAATTCCAGTTAGTAAACTCCAGTGGAGGACAACTATCTTTTTACAGCAGACCTAAAAGAACAGTTCAGCCTGTTGTCAAAGCCTGTAACTCTGCTCTAGTCTCTAATAACAACCACCCTCAAACACTCACCTCATCACCCAATCATTGTCCCCAAAACTCCCTATAAAAACTACAAATCCCAACAATCCTGTGTCCATTGTCAATGTATCCCCCATTTTACTTCCTGGAGCCCCTCTCTGGCTATCCCTATCATTTGCTTTGTGAGTTACTTACCTCCTGCAACTTACCTGTGCTCCACTTCTTCACCAGATCCAGATTGGATCCTAAAAAGTTTGTTCTAGTTGGTGTGCAATCTCCATCGTCGGCTTGATCCCAGAGATGAGCTCACCTGTTAGCACCCTGACTGGTTTGCACCCTTGCTCATGCCTAGTGGTGCATGCTCACTGTTGGAAACTACCCTGGGCTCTCGTCTTTTCCCAGAATGACTCTACTGCCTCTGCTATCTTCAAGAAAAGGTAGATGGGAGCAATTACTGACAGTGATCCAGGAAGTCTGATGACCAAGTGTTTAAAAGATGGAGTGGGGGGTATGAAGAGGGGGTGCAGGGTGAGGTCGTCCTGACAGATGACAGCAGTGCCCTGGCCCTCTGAGTTGTCGATGTGGCAGGATCCTGAGGGTGTAGTCTGGTTTAATGCAAAGTAATCCTGAGGTTTGTGCCAAGTTTCGGTGAGAAAAAATGTATCACTTGTTGTAAGTTCATGTAATATTTGACTTTTGTTTGTAAGAGACCTGGTGTTGAACAAAGCGGATTTGAGATATTTTTGTTGGGGGGCCTTTGGGGTGGAAATCGGCACTAACAGGATCTCATCAAGCTCAGATGATGTATGCGAATGTTGTGGAGCTTTTGCGCAGAGGAGCAACAGCTACGGGTGGACCAAAGTTCAAAGTTGAGATGAGAGGAAGACAGTCTTTGTAACACCCTTCGGGCACTACTAGTACCGGGTAATGCTGTATGGTCTATATATCGGTCCAGCTGTATACCAGACCTTCATGAATGAGAATGAAAGAGAACTCCTACACTTCTACGTTGCCATCTATATAGATGACATTCTTATCTACTCCAATAACTGCAATGAACATCTCCTGCAGGTGAGTACCCAAACCTCTGTCTGAAAATCTATTTTTGAGAAACCAGGGAAATGCATCTTCCATGCCAACTCAACCAACCATAAGTTCCACTGGAGTATCAATGAATTATGATAAAGTTGCTGCCATCAAGCATTGGAATCTACTAAGAATACTCAAGGAGCTTGAGAGATTCCAGAGATTTGCCCACTTTTACAGGAGGTTTATTAAAAATGATATTCAATTATCAGATCTCTCCTTACTTGGAAATCACTGGCTACAGTTTGGTGTCAACACAGAGGTGTGCAAAATATACCATGACAAAAATTAAAGAAGTGATACAGAGGCTAAATCATGGTCTAGATAAATCTAGATATGATAGCCACCACCACAGACAGGAGCCTGCTTGGTAACCGTTCAGACCGATCACATGGGCTGCATGTGGAATCCATGTTCCATAAAAATCTGGAGAATTCTATCAATGACGCAATGGGCATTAATCAATGACATCGAAACAAATGTGGACATACTCCCCCACCCCAATCTTTAGTTATTTTTCTGATGAGTAATTATAACTGGTTAGGTACAACAACAGTCAAAGTAAAGCAGATCAGTTTTGTTGCATTGTCTTTTTATACACATTTAGTGTTAATATATTAAGTAGTCAATATTTTGATAAATAAACATTTTGTTGACTTAACATGTCATTAAACAATAAATCAATACCAAGTAGGGGTTGTAAGGAATATTACCAGTTACTTTACAATGCAATAAAATATCATAAACAATTATTGAGCTTTTACTCACTCTGTGATTGTCCACTGAGATCCAAGGCCAAATTCTTTTTGTCAATTATATTGATGGCTAGCGTGAAGGCAGACGACACGTAATATGCTCCAGGTTCAGCAATGATTGACAGTCCAGCTGAGAGAGGAAAGTACATGTCCAACATGGGCTTCAGTTCCGCATTCACCTGTTGACACAACACTGAATTTTGGCAAAATGTGATGCAGGAAGAGAAAGAATCATTTCTTATTATTTTTTAACAAAAACCATCCATGAGGTGGAATGCCCAAATCTAAAATTGTCCCTATGGCAAAAGCTTAACTAAACATTTATCCACATTGGGGCGCCAACTATAACTTAAATCTTTGTTGTAGGGAGACCAAAGAACCAAAAAAAATAAAAATAAAATTGTAATGAAATTCTGGGTTCTCACATGAAACTATGAAGAAGCCATCAAGAAGATATCCGGGTACCATTTCCTAACAGGTACCAGCACATGCCTTATGACACATCCATAAACAATTGGAAATTACTTTCACCAGTGCTTTTGACGGGTTGCGCCACGTTTGTCTGTGCCCAACAAAAAAAGAAGGCAGCTTATCTACTTCAAACATCATGGAATTGGACACAAACATGTTCCTTTGTAGATTTTTTGGTATTCATACCTTTATAGCTATTCATGCAACATGTACCATTAAAGTGTGCTTTAACAAAATAGACTGCGGTTTCCAAATCCTTCTG
This sequence comes from Danionella cerebrum, assembly GCA_007224835.1. NCBI lineage: Eukaryota > Metazoa > Chordata > Actinopteri > Cypriniformes > Danionidae > Danionella > Danionella cerebrum. Next base: position 95,344 of record SRMA01026034.1, read on the forward strand.
TTATCTTCTTTAGCATAAGAATGTGTGTATTTCATTATTTAATGAACGAATGCACCTTTTATTTGGATTTAATTAATTGGTTACCTATGACATAATTGCAATGTGCAGTTGTGTTGAAATGACATTTACTACATAAGACTAAAAAAAAGCAATTTCTTTTATCAAAAGCATAAATTTTCTCCCCGTACTTGGGTGGGCTTCCTTCATGGGTTTCGCCACCAATCCCCAAAACATGCGTTGGGATAATTAAATAATCTAAATTCATCTTAGGTGTGAATGTGTGTGTTGGCCTGTGATGGACTAATGGCCTGCCCACGGTGTGGCCCCGACTCTCACCCGAAGTGTACTGGAGGTAGGCACCAGCAGAACAAGTGGGTAAGTGGGATGAATGAAAGAATATTCAGAGGTGATGTGAACAAAAGCTCTGTCCTGATTGGACGAGCTCTTTAGAGGCTACTGGTTGCTATTCTGGCTTACAAATAGACAGGACAGGAATGAAAGGAACATTAAGGCACAGCAGTCTGAAGAGGTGACTGCGACTGTGAAAACACATGAACAAACATGTCCAATTAGGAAAGATACTGGTGGGTGAGAACAATAAACACAACCAAAGAAATAGTTTAGGATACATTTTTAAATGTATCAAACAAAACACACACTTATGAAATATATACCAAGGTTTAAATTAATTACATATAAATTAATTTTTTTTTTATTTAAAGATATTAAATTAAAAATTTATGAAATGCAGAATCACTCTTTGTGTTAATGTACAGTCATGGCCAAAATTGTTGGCACTCGAGTAATATTTTCAGAAAATCTAGTATTTCTCACAGGAAAGGCATTGCATTAACACATGTTTTGCTATATACACAGTAAAATCCTAAGAGTTAAATTAACTCTACTAAGAGTGTATTTGGTCCCACTCTATATAGAGGTAAACCAAACAGTCTATTTTTGTCTGTTTTTACTCTTTCTGGAGTGGACTTGGTCCCTTTCTGAATAGTTAATATTTACTTTGCATTTTCCATGCAGATTTGGAAAAACATGAAGAAAATAGATTATTAAATTACTCTTTCTCAGAGTCGGTTTAACTCTATATAGAGTGGGACCAAATATACTCAGAGTAGAGTTAATGTAACTCTTAGGATTTTACTGTGTACATGTTTATTCCCTTTGCATGTACTGGAACAAAACAAGAAATAAGCAGATTTAACATAATGTCACACAAAACTGTGAATATGGGCTGGACAAAATTATTGGCACCCTTGTAAAGTTGTACGTAGGCTTTTTATTGTCATTTCAACCATATACAGTGCAGTACACAGTGACACGAAACAACGATTCCCTAGGACCAAGGTGCTACATCAAACAACATAATAAACATTACAGCACAGAATTATCATTAAATTATCGTTAAACTAAGCTATCAAAGTGCACTTGTGCAACATTTAGTTCAAAAGAGAAAAAGACAGGACAAGACAAGGAACAAAAAACAGTAGCGCCGACCAGTAAACTACAGAAAGTTGGGCAAAGTAATGGATTGTCTATTTGCAAATCAGAATAAATAAATAAGTGTTAAAAAAAAGTCAACCTTCAGTGAGGTAGAAATGTTCAGAGATGTGTGCAAACAAACAGCAGTTGTGTGGAGAGGGTTAATTGTGTTGTTCTTGTTGTTTATTTCTGTTGATCATATGTTTGTCAGTTTAGCTCCTTGATGTTGAGAAGCCGGATGGCTTGAGGAAAGAAACTGTTACACAGTCTGGATGTGCGGGTTCGGATGCTTCTGTACCTCTTTCCAGACGGCAGCAGAGTAAAGAGTGTGTGTGAAGGGTGTGTCTGATCAGCCACAATGCTGGTGGCTTTCCGGAGGCAGCATGTCCATCACAGAAGGTTTTGTTCTCAATGTTTTGTTTTACATTGGCTACCCGTCAAATTTCACATTGATTACAAAATAATGCTATTGACTTACAAAGCCCTAAATGGATTAGCGCCCAGTTATCTATCAAACCTCCTAACACGGTACAACCCCACACGCACTTTAATATCCCCAAACTCTGGACTTCTAGTAGTTCCTAGAATAGCAAAGAGCACTAAAGGCAGCAGAGCGTTCTGGAACTCTGGAAAAGCCTCCCTGACAGCATCCGTGGCTCAGACTCACTCGCCCAGTTTAAGTGTAGACTAAAGACGTATTTTTTCAGCAAGGCCTATACTTAACTCCGTACAAAACTGCGCTCTTACGCTCTTATTAAACTATATTAATATCATGAACAGCAGCTACACTAATTCCGCTCCACTCTTCTTTTCTTCTTTTCCATACTCGTGGAGGCTCCGCCCACCAGCACCTCACCCTAACAACCAGATCCACCTGGAGATGTTCCGGCGCCCCCTGGACCTCCGGCCACCAGCTCCACTCTTCTTTCCCGTACTCATCTCAAAACTCCCGGAGGCCCCGCCCACCAGCTCCTCACCCTAACCAGACTCATCTGGAGATGTTCCGACGCCTTGGAGGCTCCGCCCACCAGCCCTCAACCTAACAACCAGATTCACCTGGAGATGTTCCGGCGCCCTGGACCTACACCTAACACAGTCATCATCTGTTTATACTATATTATCTGTTTATGTTTATATTATTATACTATTATACTATATTATACTATAATCACACTGCTGTTGTCGCCCAAATGAGGATGGGTTTCCCTTTTGAGTCCGGTTCCTCTCAAGGTTTCTTCCAAAAAGGGAGTTTTTTCCTTGCCACAGCCGCCCCAGGCTTGCTCATCAGGGACATATTCACCACTTTTTAATTATTATTTTTTTCTCTTTGTTGGGTTTAAACTTGTTGGTTTACTGTAAAGCTGCTTTGAGCTGTCTGTTGTAAAAAGCGCTATATAAATTAAACGAACTTGAACTTGAACAGAAGGAAGAGCAACCTCAATGATTTTCTCCGCCGCCCTCACTGTCCACTGTAGGGTCTTGCGTACCAAGATGAGGCAGTTCCCAAACCAGGCAGTGATGCACCTGCTCAAGATGCTCTCGATGGTCCCCCTGTAGAAGGTCGTGAGGCGGAAGTTGTGCTTTCCTCAGCTTCCTCAGGAAGTAGAGACGCTGCTGTGCCTTTCTCATTATGGAGCTGGTGTTGAGGGACCAGGTGAGGTTCTCCGCAAGGTGAACTCCGAGGTATTTGGTGCTTTCCACAATCTCCACGAGGAGCTGTTGATGTTCAGCCGGGAGCGGTCACGTTGTGTCCCCCTGAAGTCAACAACCATCTCTTTTGTTTTGCCTACATTCAGAGACAGGTTGTTGGCTTTACACCAGTCCGTTAGCTTCTGCACTTTCTCTCTGTATGCTGACTCATCGTTCTTGCTGATGAGGCCCAACACGGTCGTGTCATCAGAGAACTTAATGAGGTGATTTGAACTGCTACAGAATAGTGAGTCAGCAAGGTGAACAGCAGGGGACTGAGCACGCAGCCCTTTGGGGCCCCAGTGCTCAGCGTGATGGTGTTAGAGGTGCTGTTACTGATCCGGACAGTCTGAGGTCTCTCTGTCAGGTGTTGAGGCCTAGCAGGCTCAGCTTCCCAATCAGCTGCTGAGGAATGATGGTGTTTAATGCTGAACTGAAGTCTATGAACAGCATTCGTACATATGAGTCCTTGTTTTTCAGGTGGGTGAGGGCCAGATGGAGTGTGGCGGAGATGGCGTCATCGGTATGCATATTTGGACGGTATGTGCAAACTGTAGTGCACATGTGTCAAACTCAAGGCCCCATGTAATCTAATGTGGCCCGCGAGAGCTTAAAAGTTTTGAGTGTCAAATAAAAAAAAAAAAAAAAACGAAAACAGAAAAAAAACTTCATTCCCCACAAGCCAAAACTTTAGCGATGTGTTAGCAGAGAAATCATTGTAAATATAATCTTTATACTATATATAATAGCATAACCATCGTCTTAGTAGTAGTAATAGGTAGTTTATTACTGTTAGATTGTAGTGTTTTTTTACTGTGTTTCGGTCTGTGATTCTTCTTCCGCATTCGCGCAAGTGCGTCTTTTTTCTTTATTTCCTTGTATTCTTCCGCCGTTTTTGGCACACTAAAGTGTTATATTTCAGTACCAAAACACTTGTAAATAGTGAAAGAAGATGTTTATACCATCATCGATAGCCCCTGTGAGTTGTGAAACACAAACAGCAACAGTAGGGGGCGTGTCACCGTCATATGTAATAAAAGTTTTTATACACAGGGTTTATTCCCAACAATGTTTTTCAATATACCTATGGTGTAATTTTTGACATTATATAATATTACTTTAAAACGGCTCTTAACTTTTTGTTATTACACACTGAGCATTTCTAACATAAAAATACCAAATATTTGCAGATTTTAAAAGTTTTATTTCCTCTGAAAAGAAAAATGGCTAAAAATGATACAAACACTATTTTCTTGGGGTTCGGTTCATTTAACCATGATGGACATGGTGTGACCAATGTCCTGTTTTTACTAAACTGGAATCCGTTTCCAAAGACAGGTATTTGTAAACTGGCAGGAGTTGTATGGGAGTGGGAGTAATTTTGAGTGGTAGTGTGATGGGACCTGGAGTCAGTTCTACAGGAGTGGGAGAGGACAGGATTTATTTGTTTTACTCTGGTCCAGGATTGGGATGGGTTGGAATTTTGTTTCTCTGGGAGTGGGATGGGACAGGAGTGAAAATCCACTCTCGTGTCATTTTGCTCCAGTCCACATCTCTCACCTGGACAGTTTGATCCTTCATTAATGAAGTTATGTGGGTTTTCAGAAGATGACAAATCAAAAGGATTTATATTAGAACAACAAGCATACAAAAAGTTATAACTAATGAGTTATTTAACATTAAGGAGTTGTTACATTACATTCAATTACATTGTTTTACATTTATAAGTTACATCTGGCCCTTTGAGGACAGCCCTTATGCTAATGTGGCCCTCTGTGAAAATGAGTTTGACACCCCTGCTGTAGTGGATCCAGTGTTGTGGGCAGCAGGGTCTTTGTGTGCCTCATGACAAGCTTCTCGAAGCACTTCATGATGATTGGAGTGAGTGCAACGGGACAGTAGTCATTGAGGCAACGGTATGATCCAAGACGGCGGCGCAGCAGTAGCTCGCAGCGACCGCCGGATCCAAAAAGGTGCTATTTACATGTTGTAGCCCGTGTAATGCAGCATATGGACATCGGAACAACGACATCGGTACATATCTACCATCGACAGACACTACTGAGATATAAAAACAACACCAACAGCAGCATTAATAATGATCTGTGGGAAACGCTACGCGACCTCGGCTTGCTCCGAGAACCAGGCCCTCAGACACCGGTGTCGCCAGAAGCCGATGGACGGAGGAGGAAGCATCGGAAGCGCGGAAAGCGAGCGGGGGCTAACGCGCGGCTAAAAGCTAACACTAGCCTACCCGCTCTTACCATCCATCCTGCTAGCTAAGGTCTGCTCCATGGAAAATAAACTGAACTACATCCGACTCCAGCAAGCTACACGGCGTGAATACAGACACTGCTGCGTCTTTGTTTTCACTGAGACGTGGCTGAGCAACGGAGTTCCGGACGGCCGGCACCATACATCTAGGCAGGCTAGCCGCGTTTCGTGCCGACAGGAATGCAGCTCTGTGCGGTAAGACTGCGGTGGCGGAATGTGTGTTTACATCAACACAGAATGGTGCAAGAACTCTGTTATGCTTTCCACCTATTGCTCACCGCTGGAGCAATGTAGACCTTTTTATTTACCCCGGGAATTCACCACCGTTATTGTACTCGGAGTGTATATTCCACCTAGCGCTAATGTCAAGGAAGCGCTCTGCGAACTCTACGGTACCATTAGTGAACTGCAGGACAGATTATTTATTGTTGCCGGAGATTTCAATCACGCGAATCTCAGACTGTGCTCCCTAAATTTCATCAGAATGTGGACTTTGCAACCAGAGGGGGAAACACACTAGATATTGTTTACACAAACATCCCGGGCGCATACCACGCGAAGCCCCGCCCCCATCTCGTTATGATCACATCTCTGTTATGCTAATTCCAGCATACAGACAACTCATAAGGCGTTCAAGACCAGTTCAGAAGCAGGTGAAAACCTGGTCTGCAGGTTCCATTTCTGCTCTCCAGGACTGCTTTGAATGCACTGATTGGGACATGTTTAGGGAGTCTGCAACCAATGGCGACTCGGAGGAGTACACCTCATCAGTCACCAGCTACATCAGCAAGTGCATGATGATGATGTCACAGTGTCCAAGAGCATCGCCTTACGTCCTAACCAGAAACCATAGATAACTGGTGAGGTGCGTGCACTCCTGAGGACCTGACGACAAAGCGGCCCTAAGATCAGCAAGGGCTAAACTGTCCCGGGGCATCAGGAATGCAAAGCGCATGCTTGCACAGTTCATCCACCAACACTTCTCGGACAGCGTTGACACGGGGCGCATGTGGCAGGTCATCCAAACCATCACCAACTACAGGTCATCCTCATCTGCCTGTGACAGTGATGGCTCCCTTCTGGACTGGATGCGCTGAACAGCTTCTACGCCCGCTTTGAAGCACAGAACGATGTGACAACGAGGAAGACCACACCTCCTTCCAATGACCAGGTGCTCTGTGTCTCCACTGCAGATGTGAGAAAAGCTCTAAGCAGAGTCAACCCATGGAAAGCTGCTGGACCAGACAATATTCCTGGCAGAGTGCTCTGAGGATATGCGGACCAACTGGCAGATGTTTTCACCGACATCTTTAACATCTCTCTGAGCACCACTGTTGTCCCAAAGTGCTTCAAGGTGATGGGCTTCATCCCTGTGCTGACAAAAAACATCAGTGTCTTGCCTCAATGACTACCGACTACCGTCCCAGTGACTACCCTCCCGGATCAATAACATTGTGTGCGTGCGTGCGTGTGTGTGTGCGTGCCACACTAAGCGTGGATAACAGAAAATGGCAAGAGGACTGTATGAGGACTTGAAAACCAAAATTGTGGAAAAACATCAACAATCTCAATGTTACAAGTCCATCTCCAGAGATCTAGATTTGCCTCTGTCCACAGTGCATAACGTTATCAAGAAGTTTGCAACCCATGGCACTGTAGCTACACAGTAAAAAAAAGTCTGCAAATGTAACTGTAAAATACTGTATCAATGCTACTGAAAAAGGGCGTATTCTACGAAATAGGCAATAACCGTAGAATTTACAGTGAACAACCGTTATTAGTTTTACAGAACATGACCCTAAATGTAACAGTTGAAACACAAAAAAAGACGGTTTATTGCTTTAACAATATACTGTATAATAGAGAAAATACATGAATTTTACACGTACAAAATGTGTTTTGTTAAGAAACCCATGAGATAACAAAATGTTTTAATAATGTGTTTTTCTAATCCATTCATAGTAAAAACTTGCATTTGTTTTCAAAATATTGAAGACATTGTTTTTACTTCTATTTTTTATTTTAATATGCAAAAATAACTGCTAATGTAGCATTTTCATCCAGTCTACCATTATGTTGGTAGTATTTTAGCGTTGTTTAAAATAGTTTAAATTTTTTGTGTTTAAAATAAAAGAGAAGGTTTATATATTTTAATTTATAATAATTCTGTACTTAAATTAACCATCGTTTTATTTTAAAAAAAATATGTATCAGTTGTGAAAATACGCTAAGGTTAATTAAGAAGTGCTATCTTCACGCTTCCTGTTTGTAATGTGGGCGTGCAAAGGATTGTGGGAAACCTTTGCATCATGATTTATTCAAGAACTACGAGATTTGTGGTTTAGGTAATGTATTTAAAAGTGTTTATGCTGTTTTGAACTTTGTATACTTTCATGACTGAAATTATGTGTTTTGGTTAAAAAAATGATCACCCTTTTTGAAAAGTACGTTGTCTGAAGTCACAGCCCCGTGGTGAAGCTCTGAGTTATTCCACGTATCACAGTCTACCCGAGTTGTGTTCAAACGAGCGATGCTTGCTTCTCCTCTCGTGGGAAACAAGGGCGATTTGCAGATGAAGGAAGTCCAGTAATAAACTCAGTGGAAAAGTCAACTTATAATAATAATATTTTATTTATGCCTACAATTAAATAATGGATAGTCATTAAACTTTACACTAGACAGTGTGCATAAAAATATAGTAAATAAATGTAATTATTACAACATACACCTTTAAAGCAAAATAATTGTCATTTTCACAGTTATAATCTACAAAAAAAACCTTTTATATCTGTAAAATTCACAGTATAGTGGATGCACTGGAGTTAAACCAATTACGGTGCTACCGTATTTTTTTGCGGTAAAGTTCTGGTAGCCACAGCTGGCGGTATTTTACTGTAAAATGTATGGTTTATTTTTACAGTGTAATCTCCCTGGGCGTGGACAGAAAAGAAAAATTGATGAAAGGTTGACACCGAGACATAAAAAAAAGACGATCAAAGATGTTTTGGGGTTGTTTCGCTGCCTCTTGCAGTGGGTGCCTTGGATGGGTGCAAGGATTTTGGGTGGCAGTGTGGGGCCCAGTGTCAGAAAGCTGGGTGTTGGCCATGACTCTATAGAGTTAAATACCAGTGACGGACAGGCAGATCACTGTACTGCGGAACAGCACTAAACTTGAGACAGAAATTGATTTTGGTGCTTCGTCTCACATGCCAGATGTGCAATAACAACAGTTTCTGAGAAATCACTCTCATTGTATCTAGGCTTACAAAACTAGTTTCTTTTCCTTTTTTTCAAATATCTTGGGAAGGACATTTAGAAAGAAGCTGAAACCCAAAAACCGTTTGTCGCTAATGCATCTGATCTCTCCCTTTGCTTTGCTACTCATTCAGATTCAAATTCTCATGTTTGAATGTATTTTAAGTAAGAATGTATTTTAAAAGTAATTAACCAAGCAAAAGCTGGTTTTAGATCAGAAAGATTTGATGAATAAAATAGAGAATCTAAAGAGAAGGTAGAAAAAGAGTAGATAGGCGAAATAATGTTGAGTAATACCCAAAAGAAAAAAAAATCTCAGAACACAATACCTCATCCATCTGTGCCTCACTTCCATCAAAGCTGTCCCCGATGTCCAGAATGTTCATCTTAAAGCCATGTTCCTCCTAAGATCAGATTAATATTTGATGCAGCAAAAGTATAAAAGAATTCTGTTACAAAACTTTAAAGCTGGACAGAGAAACGAAGACTCACCCCCATGTCAAAGACACATCGGGCCTCTGCAACAGCGTGAGAAAAGCTTTGACGGTGCTGACAGCAGCTGGGGACACTGAATCTGAGAGCAAAGGATGGACAGCATTAAAAGTTATTTTGATAATTACACATTTACGAATTGTGACTTAAACAAGTGCAAGAAATGAACACACAGAAACATAAAAGTTTCTGTTAAAGGGTCTTTGAAAACACATCGTTTCCATCAGTTTTAAAGAAAATACTATTTCATCATGAATTTAAATCATTCCTCCAGTTATTGGTATTGGGATGTCGGTGAGTGTGACTGAATGCTTCCCCAGACTGTCATTATTATTTAAAAACATCCATGCCTTTAAACTACACTCACTTGACTCCAGTGACCCTGAGGCCGAGTTCTGCTGCAGACTTCATCAGGTGCCTGCAATTCTTCAGAGAGGAGCCGAAGGGTAAAAGTGTTTCCTCACAGCAGTGCCCAGGCCTTAGCCACAGCAACAGGCTGAGATAATGACCAGTTGGACTGGTTATGGTTCTATTATACCAATACCTAATACTTTTGAAACACTCTATACCAAACTCACTTTGCTTTAGGATGAAAGCGTGCAATCTTCCTCATCTCTACCTCATTGTCACACACCAGCAGGGTAATGTGGTGTTTAGCTGCATGTTTAATATGGGAGAGCTGTTTACATGCACCTGCCAGAATGATGTCGTGAGATTGGACGCCAAAGCCTTTCACGAGATCCACCTCTTTCTGAAAGACGAGCACAGAGATTGGAATCGGTTTCAGTTTTTTTAGAGTAACCAGACCTTCAGCAGGCAGCTTCAGACACTTGGTTGGTGGGATTAAACACTGATTAAACATGTTTTTTTTTAAATGCGTGGTTTAGATTCTTTTGTTTTGTTTGATACCTTGTTTGAACACACAAAGCCCGTTCCAAGAGCAGCTAGGACATCCAGCACCACTGGACTGCTGTTGCTCTTCACAGAGTAGAAAGGACGAATCTGCTTCATTTTAGCTCTCCAGCGGATGTGCTGCTTCACAATCTCCCCAAGGTCGGCAACAAAAAAGGGGCTTTTTTCCGCCTATAACAAAATGGCGATGCAGTTTTACATGACACAGCTATTCAGAATGGTCTCAGCATATTTAAGGTTAGTTATACTCACACAAGTCCTATCATAGATGTGTTTATTGATCAGATCCCCGAGAACCATGCTTCCATCCAGCAGCTCAACCTCATCCTGGAACCCCTTCATCCTCAAACCAAATATAAAACTACTGGCAGGGCAGAGACGTCAGAGCTCCCACTGCAGACACAAGATAGATATTACATAAATAAGGCAAACATAAGTAGTGGAATGGTGTTCATATACGCCACAGACAAAACACTAACTTTATTTAACGGTCACTTTATTAGGTACACTAATTGTCAAATCAGCCAATCACATGGCAGCACCTCAATGCATTTAGGCATGTAGACATAGTCCAGAGAATGTGCTCCAGTTCAAACCAAGAATCATAATGGAGAAGAACGGTGATTTAAGTGACTTTAAACAGACCAGACAGACTGGTCTAAGTATTTCAGAAGCTGCCGAGCTACAAGGATTTCCAACCATCTCTAGGTTTTACAGAGAATGGTCAGAAAAAGAGAAAAAATCCAATAAGCAGCAGTTCCGTGGGGGCAGGGGCCTTGTTAATGCTTGAGGTCAGAGAAGAATGACCAGGTTTGAGTTGTTAGAAAGAGACAATAACTAAATTAACCACTAGTTACAATCGAGGGCTACAGAAGAGCATCTCTGAATGCATGTCGAACATTGAACAATTTTATGCTTCATGGAAAAGGCTATCAATGCATGGAATTTATTAGATTAGCTTTTTCACAATATGCAAAAAATAAAAGATCTTTTCATGGTGTAATTATGGGGTTTATTGCATTCAGAAATGTAAATTACAATTATTTCCTCATACATTTAAACAATCCTGTATATTGAATCACCCCCCCCCCAAAGGGCTCAGGGTTAAGTGAAACTGCTCATGCTACAGCGAAGCCCCAGGGTTGATTTCAATAGATGTATTAGAATGAAAAGTGTAAAAGCAAAAAAGACAAACCCTGAAAATTGTGCAGTAAATATTAAACAAAAGACTAAAGTCACTTGCGTCAAGATTATAGACTGTAAAAAAATACCATGTACTGCCATTGGGCTAATTAATATCAAGCTTTTCCTAAGCTGGGGAGAGATGGCTGCCAATGACGGCTGCACATGCCCAGAAGCGACTTCCTGTTAAGGATGGAACCCATCATGTCATGTTAATCAATAACAGAATCAAATTGCTGCCCTGGTTATTATTTATTATTAGAGGAGTGTACGCCATGTTTCAGTCCTGTTTGGACTGGGTGTGAGGTCTCGAACTGTTTTGCCTCCTACTGTTTTTGGGAGAGTTCATCATCGCTTCTGTTGACTAAGAGTCATCTACAATCCGGATGAATTGACTTATGACATTTTTTGAAGAATAAAGTGTTTTTGTTTCTTATCTGAGCATGTGTTAAATGCAACATGAGTGAGAGGAGCAGCTATTGAACATGTACGACCAATCCTTGGACCCTGAGCCAGAGGTTATTTCATGCACAGATAAAGTGTTGGAAATAACATCCTGTGAAACTGATGGGAGGGCTTCTGTACAGAAAACAGAAATCGTAAACTATCATAAAGAAAGAGTTGACAAAAATGGCAAGAGCAATTGGATAGAGAGAAGAAAGGAACTGTCATGAGTGAAAAAACAAGGCAGAATAGTGGAAATTGGTTGTATTGGACCAGTACACTGGGTTATACTGGACCAGTGATATTGAGTCGGGGTGAGGTAAGTCAGTATGGAAGGAAGCAAAATTAAATCATGGTTTGCATTCGGTAATGTGTACGTTTACCGCAACACTTCTACAAACAAGTTATCAATTCTTTTCTTTGCAAGGAGATCATTGACTCCATTTAGAAATAAAGAAATTGGATAATAATGTTTTTAGGTACGCTACAGTGTGTGTACATGGAAAAAATCCTTTTAAACAAAACACTAACTGTTGCCAATCAAATGGTGAATAATCTACTCTGTCTTTTATGATTGGTTCGTATTATTGTAAATCTGACTGATGACCAGCCATGAATCTCATCGCACGTCGCTGCACTGGACATACTGGACAACACAGTGAATAAAAACCATAGCTGAACATTCAACAGGAAAGTGTTAAATGTACAGAAGAAAATGGTTAGAAGGCGAGAACTTTCAGCTAAAACTTGATCACCAATGAAGATACAAATCTATGCATAAAAAATAGGGTATATTCATGTTTATATGAGTATTTTTTTGACATATGAGCTTTCAAATTCCTCTTTATGTTGATCAAAACCTGTGACTCCAATGTGATTTATAATTAATATCTCATTATTAGTAGCATTAGGTGGTTTTCAATACCAGATAAAATGGTTTTAATTATGCTGCTTGTAGACATCCCAGGCTTGTAAGTATTTAAGTTTCATTTCTTTTTTTAAGTAGGTATTATTTTACGTATTTAAGATCTTTACTGAGTTCAAATTAATTACATGTATGTAAGAGTATAGTATCAACATTTAGACAAATGTTATGTAAACCTTCTCTCATTATGTAATGCATAATGTATTCGCTGTGTATTGGTCAAATAAATTCCTTCATTTCTTACCCCAAATTCCTTGAATATCATCTTGGTTAGAAAGTTCCTGTCAGAAGATTATCCATTTCGCACTTTTATAACTTGATCCTGGGAAAAGCATGATTGAAATGAGCTTTTGTTTTGCTGAGCGTAAAGAGGTTCACTGATGAGCTTCAAATGAACTGGGCTCCAAAAACATCCAATGTTTATACAGGGAAGAGTGTTTCTCCTCTCTCTCTCTCTCTCTCTCTCTCTATCTCTCCCCTCCCTCCTTCTCCCTTGTGATTTCAGCTGCTGACTTATTTCTCTTGATCTCTCAAATCAAATACTATAGATAATCGTGTTGTTCCTAGTCATGTTTCCAATACAGATATCTGTTATTTGGCTTGTAATAAACGAGTTGGTGATATGTTTAAATATAATCTGCACAGTCTTGATGGTTCGGTGTAGTCCTCGCGGTGTAGACTCGACTTACAGCTCCGTCCTGGTGCTTCATTGGCACCCTGAACCATCCTTGCAGGCTGTGCACACTTCCTCTACATGGAGCTACGATTGCCAAGCTGCAAAATAATGCACAGAAGACGATAGTAGCCCACCATCGCATCAATAAATCCAGGCCAATGATACACAGATACCCAATGTCTGGCTATCAAAACTCATGGTCAACGGTGACTGTGCACACAGTGGTCTTCATGCATTTCTTGCCAGGCGTGGTTTTACCCTGCAATACTCTGCACTTCACCATTGAGGTCGGCAAACCAGTATCCACCAGGGCAGTAACTGTGGGCCCATCCAATCAAATGTTCATGAACAATCCCACATCTCAGAGACATTCCTCTAGTCTCCCAGACACCGGGCAACACTGGTGGCTCAAACCTGGGGACCTCCTCCTCAGCCAGACTCTATAGTTCCCATTACTCCTCTTTGGTAGGACCCTCCAGAGCTAGTGTGGTCTGGTTCTGGACTTTAGGTGGTGGCCACAGTGATTGGTTGCCTGTGCTGTGGCAAGCGCAGTGCAGCTATTGTCACTACCACATGCCCGTCTTCTCAGTACCAGGATCGATCCTCCACAATTCCCCCTTTTCTGGAGAAGTTGTCATAAAGCTGGTGAAGATGTCCTCAAAGCTGGTTGATCAGCCGTAGTTCCTCTTTGAAGCTCTGCTAGATGTTTGCACTAACTCTAGCTTGTTTGTCAGTGCCATCCCACTTCTGACACCAATGTAATGCCCCGTGGGTGGCTTAGAATCCGTTCTAACAAAGACGCTGATAAACAGCCATAATGAGATGCGTAACAAAGCCTACATGAGCCAATCACGTGGGAGTGGATAGTGTGATGTCACACGGCCAGTCACTACAATATAATTAACTAATGTATTGAATTTAATTTTTCATTAATTAATGGCAGGTTTAATAAATAAGTGCATATTAATCTAATTTATTCTGGCACTTTCTGTCCTCCAAATCAGTTCCCTTCTGACTTCCAAAATACAGTTTTCCCTACTACAGCAGTATGCTTCTTTCTGACCTTCATCTATCTTTCTGCTATTTCTGCTTGACATCGTGGGTAACACTACGCATGCTTTCAAATTTTGTGCTCAACACCAAACGAAATTCCTCTGGATCCTTGTGTGGTGAATAAATGTGCTGCTTTTATTGCAGTACGCTTCCGAGATTTGTTCTCCTTTGGAATGTAAATGAGTGTACGGCATTTTATCTGTGGTTGCATCTAAATGTTTGATAACATTGTTCGTGGGCTATTTGTGATCGGCTGCATACAGCTCGCTTGACGAAGGACCTGTGCTGCCGAGTGCAGATCAAGCTGAAGTATGTTCCTGAGCTTGAAAGCTTCTCTTGATGCCGCAATGCTGAAAATGTTCTGCAATGAAAATAATTTCAACTATAAATACTTATACCATGAGGCTGATTGATTTTTATGGAATCTGTAGGCATGGATACGAGCAGAAAATAATATATTGAGAGAAAACAAACACGTTTAGATTCATTACCTTTACTGTGAAATTGCCATAATGATGATTTCTTCGTTGTATTATTGTCTAGAGTAAGAAGGAAAATAATGCTCCTACAAAATACTGATTTATGCCTTTTGCTCTTTCTCACTTTGTTTGCCAAGGGTTTAGATGTTAATGGCTGTGTGTTGAGCCAGAGTGCAATGCTATTGTTGTAAATATAATCTTCATTATTCCTATTGTGTCTTTCGAGCTGTGTATCTAAACTAAGGAAATCAATGGGGGGGTTAAAAAACATGGACCTCTGGCCTTTGGGTGGACATCCAAACAGTCTAAACACAACATTTCTTATCCCCAGCCTGCATGCTGACAAGCACAGCAAATGACAGAATATTTGCTTAGTAACTACCATATTTAAAACAGAGATAACTCGCCGGAACCAAGTCATGAGATGTGGATCTACCAGCTTACACTGTCTAATGTCTATGGGTACAAAACTACTGCAGATTTATCCAGGTTAAATTTGCTTAAACTAACGTATTCAGGCACATAACCACCTGGGCACTACATTAAGCCTATAGCAGCTTGTTAAAAACATATCTTATAATATCACATTGGCTTTTTATCAAACTGCAAAAAATATGTTTGTCAATAAAGAGCAATAAGGAAAAGTTTTGAGGCCTCTTCATTGATCATTACAGGTCACTAACTGTTGTACCTTCAACAACCCACACTTATCGTCCCTCGTCATTCTTCCACTGTTCCTCTGTTTCCCCTATTCGATTTGTCTGTTTTAGGTGAAGGTCATCATCGTTGACCAGCTCATTTCTGGCTTTACCTTGCTTAAATCAACCCATGATCTCCATTCTTGTCCCATATGGAGTAGCTTGATCAGCTACATGCTGAAGAAGCTGCAAAAAGAGCAATGAACCTAAATAACCAGATCAAACCAAACCAGCAAAGGACTAGACTAAACAAGCACTCATCCAGCTCTCACACACCAGAAAAAAGAAAATGTAGAGTAAACTAAAAAAAATTGCAGCTTGACATAAATTCACTGACCAATTAATGAAAAAATATGATAAAACTGCATGAAAATTTAACAGAAGGAATATTTCACAATTTCTTGATAATCGATTAATACCATTAAAGCACAAACTTTTTTTGAGCTGAAAAGGTTAAAAAATGTTGCCATAATAAATAAAAAAAATTGCACCATCACCCCGTAATTTTCTGTGGCCAGTTGAAGCTCAATAAACGTGTGTTTCTAAACTGTGGTAGAAAAACAAAGCACATGAATATCCACCAGACAACAGGAGTCCTGACATATGGAGGAAACCCAGTGGATACAGACGAAAGAGCACAGAAGATTCAAGAAGGCTGGAAGTGATCATGGAGAGTCCAGGGGGATGAACCATAGCACTGGCAGTGAGAAAAGAAGAAGTGAAGAAAAGTGCAGATGAAGTGGGAACACTTATAGGTGGAAAGGAAGCAAGGAGATTAGACACAAGTGTGTCTAATAAATACATTTAAAAAATTGGGGTTTCACAGATAGAGGGAGCCAGAAAAGAGAGAAACAAACACATACCTGACAACCTGAAAAAGTTATTACTTGGTAAAAAAATGAATTAAAACCCAAATGAATACTCAGATAGTTGGCATTTTAATTTCTAAATGATGGTGTAATGAATAGTGCTGACATCAAGTGGTTAATTGCAGTACACAAACCGTTAAAACAGTGAAACCATCTCATCTCCAGCATCTATATATCAAAACATTATAAGACCAGATAAGACCACACGTGGCCAGATGACTTTTTCTGGCTCTCTGACTGGCGCCCATTTAGTGGGGCAGCCACCCTGGCGTTTGATCTGGGCATGCGGCTCCAGACAGTCCCAGCATTGTGTCCCAAAACAATGCACCCAGACCTACTGAACTCCATCAACACCTCCCTTTGTGGGCTTTTCCTCAAAATCAGGGTGGGGGACTTCTATGCCAGGAAGAGGGACTCCTTACTGGCCAGAAAAAGACGGCTTGGCCTCCCTGGCTGAGCATGCCGCCTGGGCATTCCTGGATCTGCAGTGACATTCAAGCAAAAACTATATCTGTGTGCTTTCAGAAAGGTTTTATTTGTTTTTATTGGAAATAATGTTCCAAATTATCGAAACTCAGAATCTTCAAACTCAGCAAAGACTCACAGGATAAATCACCCCTGTTTTCATCCATACGGTAAAGTCCAAACTTAATCCAAACCTCCATGAGTTTCCTTAGTACTTTGTTTAGCTAAAGATGCTTCAGATGGTCCCGCAGCCACAGGGATTGATGCCAGTCATAACATTATTCAAAAATACATTTAATTGTTAGTACAATGCCAACTTTATTTTTAATAAAAAAAAACACAAAACATAAACATAAAAAATAGGGAAAAAAACGAATATAATTGATCACATAGATAGGAATATAGACAGGATATATAGGCATATGATACTTCGAGGCAAAATGAAAATGGGCGGTACAGGTTATTAAAAGAAATCCACAGTGGTACCCTGAAATACGAATGCTTCGTGTTACGAAATGTTTGAGATGAGAAAGGCCTCGCAGGAAATTTTTTGCTTCGAGATACGAAAAAAAATTGAGATACGAACAACCACAAGCAATTCTGCTGTAATATCCGCTTGTTAAGACATCGCGCTGCGCTTCCGGGTCCTGGGGCTCCATTCTCCAATTGCAAAAAGTGCAAAAAGTGCAAAAAGGGGCTGATACGCTTTAAAACATTTTAAATCAGTTTTGAAATTCAAGAGAAGCCACTCTGGAACGGATTAATTTCGTATCTCGGGGTACCACTGTACTGTACAAAACCTCAAAACAAAAGAGCAGTCCTCCAGCTCTGCAGAGGTCACTGTGGAGTATATGCGCATGCGCAAATGACAGCAGCCGATCAGCTGACCGCGAGTGAAGCCTTGGGAAACACTGTACTGTCATTATGAATATCAAATCATAATACTGAACCATTGGAAATCATTCCTGTTTAACTATCAACAGCCGGCCTTTCATCTCGTATAAGTTAACATCAGGTGAGATCTGCTGAATAAAATAACGATGTGTTTGATCGTGCTGCAACGTGTGAAGCTTGTTAGCTTTATTTGCTTGCTAGTCTGGATTAACGCCAGCGATCTATGATACATTAAATATGTTTCTAGGAATTATTCACGTATTTTTTTCGGTTTACTATTTTTTATTAGGCATCAATTGTTTTGATCTAAGTTTATCCAGACAGGCGCTAAATGAATGAAATAAAGAATGAAGAACGTTACGTGTTTATTATATCGTGCTCTCAACTGCACCAAACGGACGATACTCTGATATTTGATCAGAAATGTGTAGTAACTGTAGATAAACATCGAAACAAGTGTGAATACTGTGATGAGATTCATCTCGGCAGATGGACATTCGGCTCGTCTCGTGACTGTCATTCATTTGAGGAACTGTTTTCAAGTCAGTGACTGTGTTCAACATGATCTTCTCACATATATTTATTCACATTTACAGAGGAACAAGGCAATCACACATAATTACAGCAGGGATTTTACACACCAAAGTCAAAAAAAAGATTTCTATTTGTAAGATCTTATAAATGATCTAAACCAATGTGTGTTATGCAATTGTTGTGAACAGGGCAATTTTCAAATTAATTGAGAAATAACATTTTTAAAAATGGTTGTGAATGTTTCTTACAGTTTCAAATAACATAGATTTATTTACAGTTTATCTACTGTGCGCAGCATAAATGAGTACTCCTCAATATATTTGGTAGTATCTAATTTTTTTTATGAGATACTACACTACTAAATACTCACACAAATGTGAGCCATTGATTGCAAACAAGATTTGTTCATTTATAAACACACACACGCACACGCACACACACACACACACACACACACACACACACACACACATAGTGTTTTGAGAAAAGCCACACGTAAGACTACAACATTCTAATAGTTGAGGCGTTCAAACACAGGTGAGTCTAATTATGATTTAAGAGGAATCCAGCTGGCAGGGAACTATAAAAGGGCAATACTTGACAAAGAGAAGCCCCTCCCATTTTAGGCTGACAGCAATGGCTTCCCATGGAGGAGAAATGTCACAAAATCTGAGAAAGGAAATCATTTCTTTACACAAAAAGTTGAGGGCTACAATAAGATCAGCAAAGCTTTACAAACCAGTCAAAGTACTGCAGCAAAAGTGATCCAAACAAGAAAGATGGAAGTGCGACCATCTTACAGAGACGTCCAGACCGTCCATGGAATTCAACATCTCGACAGGAGCATGTTCTGATGAGAAGAGTTGAACAAAATTCCCTGCAAATTCACTAAAGCAGTAGAAACCAAACTGGAGCGAGTGCTTCCCATGACACCATGTGCCGCACAGTGCAGAGGTACGGAAGCATGGGTATGATCCACAAAGGAAGCCTTTCCTAAAGCCCAGGCATGAAAAAAGCACGACTAGAATTTCCTTGTGCTCCTGAACTCTAGACTCTAGAGTGACGATCACTGTTTTTGGCACAAATGGTTTTAAAAGTGTACGGCGACGTAAAGGTGAGGGTTTCAGAGAGAAATGCCTGGTGCCTACAGCAAAACATGGTGGTGGCAGTGTCCTGATGTGGGGCTGAAGGTGATCAAATGCCTCCTGATCTGAACCTAATCGAACACCTGCGGGGAATTCTCAAGCAACGCGTTAAGCATCACTCTCCATTCAGCTCCAGGCTCTTAAAGAAGTTCTTCCTGAATAATGGAAAAAGATCGATCTGCAAACTTGTTCATTTCATCCCTAGAAGACTTGGTGCTGGGTTTAAAAATCATGGAGCTCATACAAAGTACTAGAAGTTGTAGTTTTCATTGCAGGGTGTATACTGCACCAACATTAAAGAGCATTAAAATAATCGAGTGCTGGTGACTAGAGCATGGACGAAAGTTGAGGTCACAGAGGGAGAGAGAGACTGAGATTTGACACAATACGTATTAACAAAGTCGTGATGTTATTTCAAAATGCCCAAGTAAGATGGTTAATGTTTTCTTTACGTTCACAAAGCTGTTTGAAACAAAACAACAAGTTTTAAGGAACGTGGGGACAGCATTTTAATTTAAACCAGAAAGTTACTTGCTAATTGCCATTTCCACAGCAGAGGAAATACACTTCAAACTTCAAAATGTTCTAAACTCTAATAGGGGGCACACTCTAATCTACATTTGACTAATACCAACATCCTAAACTTGAAGCCTTCTTATTATTGATTCATCTGGTCACAGGTTAAAGTTCATTTACAGACTCAATTTTCACCAGAAACTAATGTGATGCTTTTGAATGAAACTGACGGGGGATGTTCGTGTAGTTTTACCAGATTATTGGGGAAAATACTATGGAGAGTCTACTACAGGCATGTCCAAAACCTTTCTGGAGGGCTACAGCCCTGCACCTTCAACCCTACTTCAGTACATCTACCAGTCTAGCTTTACCAAACAAGCCAAGGGTCTCATGAGGATTGAAAACCACTTGTTTTGGGGCTGTGAACATTCACATTGACTTCAGATATTCCTGATCATCAATATGTCTTTCATTGTGTATTCTTTCCTTTATGCCATGTTCCCTCTATATACTGGGTTTTGATTGGCTGTCAGGGGTTTATTAGATTTGTGTTACCACATGGGCTCCTCTGTTTCGGTTTGCTCCATTATTGGTAACCATAATAGAAATAACACAAATAATCATTTTACAAACCAGGAGTTGGTTGTAGAATATAACGTTCTGATTAGCATTTGATTGTGATCCATTTCTGATTTTAGCCTCTCCTCCTGACGCTCCTGTGTAGCCATGACGGAGTTCTGGTTGATTTCTGCTCCCGGAGAGAAAACCTGCCAGCAAACATGGGACAAACTGATGACGGCTACCACTCGAACCAACAACCTCTCCACCAATAACAAGTTCAACATTCCAGATCTGAAGGTCAAGCTTGCTCTCCCACCCTTCCTTTTTTAGAGTTTGCAATCTATCCATCCTTTCCTGGTCAGCAGTGCTGTGTTTAAACAAAGAGTTCTTCCTAAAATTGAGCTGCTACTGCACAAAATACAGTAGAATGAAAAAGTATGTGAACCCTTTTGAAAGTGATTGTTTTCAGAATTTCTTCAGTCCTAAAAACAGTGACGTGAACAATTTCTGATCTTTCAGCAACCATAAAAAAATCTCATAGTGGTTGAAGACAAAGTAAGTGAACCTTTGAGTAATGACTTAGAAAACGGCTAAATGGAGTCAGGTTGTAGCACTTGGTGTCTTCTAAAGGTAATAAACCGAATGACTTTAAAATTCAAACGTTTGGGGTTTGCTCTGCACAGAAAAACCGTACGTGAGCCAAAACAAAAACAGCTATCAGAGGATTCACACACAAGAATCGTTCATTTCCACAAAGCTGGAAAAGGTTGCAAAGTTGTTTAAAAGTCATTGTAAATTCAACATCAGTCTACAGTTTTTAATTAGTCTACAGGCAGAGATTTTAGTGATGGAGATGCAGTGGGACATTTTCTGCTTGCAAGGAGTGGAGCCCAGTAAAAACAAAACCAAGTGTACTGTGTTTCTGCTCTCAATGCTGAATGCATGAATTAAAAATGGCACACCACCCCTGTGTTTGGTTGAGTTTAAGAAGTTTTGTGTTTTCGTGTGGACAGTTTGGAAACAGGTGTGTGTGGATGACCATTGACTATTTGGAAAAAAAAACATGCAGCTCTACATCTGGTGCAGAAAGAGCACGGCATGTTATCACGAAAGCATGCTCCCTGCTGTTAAACATGATGGAGGAAACATCATGATCTGGGCCTGCTTTACTCCATCATGTTTGACCATTAAGGGAAGATGAATTCCCAGACAATTCTTCAGGGTGTTATGAGAATGTCTGTCATCAGCTGAAACTGTGTTGAAGGTTGTGATTCAACAGGACAATGACCCAAAACATCAGAGCAAGGTGGTTTCAGAAAAACAAAATACACAGCCCAGACCTCAACTCAATAGACATGCCCTACATTATCTGGTTTAATTTTTAGACATGTTTATCAATGCCCGTTACTTGGATAAAAATTAGAAAACATTTTTTACTTTAATTTAGAAGAAAATTCAAAAGTGTTTTTGTCGCCACTGTTTAAGAAATAGAAGCATAATTTTTATTTGCAAAAAAAAGTAGTGATCAAACAGAAATCGCTTTAGATGGAAATAAGGAAGGTTTAAATACAATGTAATTAAACAACCTCAGACGTGCCGTAAAAGCTTCACAGTTGTTGAGCCTGACCCGACACTATTTGGCCTGAGGCTCCTGAGCATTATTTTTTGCATCTGAAATGCATCACAAGGATGCCTTTTTACAGTGTGCTATAGATGGATTCAGCTCAGTTACTGGTTACCCATCCCCTGACCCTCTGTGCCGGTCAAAATCTGTCATATTTGAAAATCATTTCAACTTATCATCATAACTGATGCATGAAATGTGAATGGAGCTATGCAAGACATTTTTCTCCATTTCAAATAAACGGGGAAAAAACAAACGATGCCTTTGCATTGAGCTACATTTAGATGATCAAACCGGTGAGAAACCACAGGAAGTGATGTAATGAAAGAGGAAGATCCAAAACTGCTTTAAAACTGGGCCTGAGGTCTGAAAGAGTGCACAGCACATTTTAACAATCGAGCTGATACAGTTGTGCTCATTAGCTTAAATATCCTGGCACATTTTCAGATTTCTTGGCCATATTCTTAAAATATGAATGAGAACACACACAAAAGTGCTCGACCTGTTTGCTTGTAGTCAATGTTTGTGCAGCAAAGGTTTCTGAGTTTCTGGCTGCTGATAGATCCTGTCTCGTTCATAACATTTCTGAAATTCTGAACGATGGGGAAACAAAAGAGCCATCAAAGATCTATGTGAAGGGGGAATTGAACTGTACTAAACTGGAAAGGTATATAAAAAAGATCTCCAAGGAATTGGGAATGCCTTCAGCAGTGTTCAAACTCTGTTGAAGAAGTGGAGAGTGAGAAGTTCTGTGGAAACCAACTAAATTTCTGTGCCAAAAAATAAGGGATGCAAAGAAAAGCCACAAATATCTTCAGCAGAAATACAGGGCTCTCTGAGCAAAATGTGGTGTTGCTCTTTCAAGGAGACGGTTGAAGCCAAATGGGTTTGTATGGTAAAGTTTCCAAAAGTAAGCCATTACTACACAAAGCATTAGCTTACAGTCGGTTCTGGAGTGGCCATTTCAGTCTCCTTGAGCCACTGGGTAGAGTGCAAACGTTCCGTTCATGCAAGATACCCCAAGAATGTACAAGAACTGGAGGCTTTTTGCCAAGAAGAATGGGCTGCTTTACCAACAAAAAGGATAAAGAACCTCATCCACAACTACCTCAAGAGACTTCAGGCTGTCATTGATGTTAAAAGAGGGAATATTAAGAGCTGGGGTGTGTAAACTTACGATCAACGTCATCTGGAAAGTTTCTGATGTCAATGTGATTTAAAAAGAGCAACACAGTTGTTTGACAATAAATGGCTTCACCCAACCACAAACTATGAGCAGGAAAAATATTTTATGGTGTCGTTCATATTTTCGGAAAAATGGCCAAGAAATAAAAAATTGCCAGGGTATGTAAACTCATGAGCACTGTATAAAGTTAGTGTTTACTTAACCGAATATGACGGGAGAACAGTACAGTACAGTTAGCTGAAAACTAAAATTCTGTTGGCCAAGTCCGATTCAAGATGTGTGCTAAGCTTTGATAAATCACTAGATCTTGATATCGGACTCAGAACTGTTCCGACTGCACTTTAATCTCTTAGTTGAATCCATAGTTAAAGTCTCCTAGCAACAAAGAGTTCTTTCGGTTCTAATCGGACGTTTAATGTCACCATGGGTTCACACCGATGGGGATCTCTACTGCCATTGGTAAATTTTACAAGAATCTCTTTATTGTTGCTCTTAACATTTTGGACAAGCATTTTATTTTACATGGACTGTGGGTGTGGCTTAGCAAAAGGTTTGTACATGAAGAAAAACTCAGATGTCTCTCAGAACAATAGGAGTACATCTTTCAATGAAAGTCCATTGAACCCGGTGCTCCGTGTGATCCTGTCTGCTTTGTTTTCGGCTGACTGGATGGGATCAGACGCGGTGCCAGAATAAGCAGCGATGGCTCCTGATGTGTGTTTGCTTTGCCTCATTCTGCTGCATGATGATCCCAGCTTGTGTTTGTCTGCAGGTCGGCACTTTAGATGTACTGGTGGGGCTGTCCGATGAGCTGGCCAAACTCGACTCGTTTGTTGAGAGGTAAAAATGACATTTTAAGTTCATTGCATCTCATTTTTGGTAAGAAATCCCTGTATGGCAAACTCCACTGTCCCTTGGGTTGAGTTGAGGAAGGGAATTGATGGCCGTTTGAGATTATGACAGACTACTGTGTTAAAAGTGCCAGAATTTACAGCAGAATAAAAGCCTTTTAAAGTCTGGTAAAAACAGGGTTTTAGTGCTGAGATTCATCACAGAACCAGGTGACGCATTTCTTTATAAAACAGGGAGTGCCAAAAATCAGAAAATGAATCCCTTTTTGTTGAAAATAAAGGTTCAGCAGACAGAAACCAGTGTTTATTTACTGTTACCTCTAAGTGTTCTTGGGTGTTGTGACCCGTTAAATGCAACAGTCATTAACACAAAACTACTCTGCCTTTGAATATTACGCTTTTTACCTTATAGGCTACACATTATGGGAGGAGCCATCCTGAAAGGGGGTGGAGCCGAATGTTTAACAGGCAAATTAATTTGCGAGTAAAGTTGATTAGCAATCACGTTGATTAGCAATCAACTGCTCTATAAGAGAAAAGCGTAGCCCTACACTCATTCCGCCTTCTTCCTTCAGAGCGAAGAGTGGTTGCTTCTATTTCGACGCTCATAACACGCTGAAATATTAAAGGTTGCTTACCTCTGCGCTTGATGTGCTGCTGCTAGCCCAGATAGCTACGCCATCTTATCGCGGCACCTCTGATTCACAGCTAGAGCCTGTCAGTATGCGCAGTTTTGTCCTGTTACGTCCACTTTTCCCGACGATGGGCAAAATCTGTACATTTCCTGGCTGTGATGGTCTCATTGGAAGACGGTCACAAGAAAAGCATGGAGCCTTTGGCTTCAAACGCACCGTGTTGCTCCCGTGAAGCAAGAATACGAGTGTTTGCTCTCCAACGCTCGTCCTCGCCGCACACTGAGGTACAGGAGGTTCTTTCGGGGAAAGGACATCAGAGCTCTGGCTCCTGGTGCTCCTGTGAACCGGATAGTTCCTCCGAGGCCTTAGCTGATGGCGCGGGGCTAGGGACGTCAGGCGATCCCTTGCGTCATCCCCACACTTCAGGCGTGCGTTCCGTCTGATCTGCGGGTGAATCGAGCGATGCCCTGCATTGCTCGGTTCCTCGTATGATTCTCAGATGATCTGCTTCCATCACAGCATCGGAAGGGGCGCCGCCTTCTGTGCCTTCTTGTTCAGTCTGTTGCCTGTGCCGCAGCAAAATCAAAGTCAGAAGTTGCAGCGATGCTCTCTAAACCGCCGCGGCGATTGACTCACTGATGCAGCGCCACAGCATTGGGATGATTGGTTCATGACAAGTGCCGGGATTCTTCCCCGCGCTTTGCTGGTTCTTCTCTCCCCAGAGATGCATGAAGAGCTAAAAACTGACAGACTCCCCCGTCTGTGAGGTTTAGAAGCTCCTCCCCCTTCATCACTCTGGCGCTTGCAGCAGCTAGGGGACACTCAGCAATTCCACGAGGAGTACAGCTGTTGCGGCACTCCCGCCGCGATTAAGCTGCAGCTTGTTGGTTTTATCAGAGTATTTCTTCCAAAACCGGGAAATTTTTTGTCAGTCCTGATGACAAAAGCTTTTTTGGTTGCGGGTAAGCTGCTGCAACTTACATGTCATTGCCATAAAATCTTCTGTGACATGTACCTGGGTGGTGGCAGCCATCAGTCTGTTCAAGGCTTGCGCTTTGCATCTGATTTCGCCCTTCGGGCTACGAACTTGGTAGCGCACTGGCCGCATGATGTCCACACTGTGGTCCAGATACGATCTGCGGTTTATGATGTCCGAGGGCCGTGCGCGTTTTTTTTTTTTCCCAGATGGCCTCTTCGGCATCGCCGTGGAGGCTTTGCATCGACGCCAGAGAGAGCGCCCCCTGCCATGGTCTGAACCTCCGGCCAAGAGCTCGAGGAGGACCCCTGCAGGACGAAAGGCACAGTCATCCTCAGAGGGTTCTTCCCGTAAGAGGCGCCCCTGAGGCTGACAACTCAGGAAGATCTGAGATCTTTCTGGGTCTGTTCTTCGGGGGGAGGCCACCACACACACCTCGCTGCCGTCCTTCGGGATGGCGGCACCTACCGCGCTAGAAAGATGTAACTCCCTTCCCGAGTATAACGGACTCATCAGCCTACCCGTCGGGGACACACCCTCCTCAAGTATTGACAAGGGCGCGGAGCAGTCAGCTCTGCTAGGTTCTGTAGTAAGGTTTTGCAGCTGAGCCTGATCCCTACAGAACTCAGGCCGGACTTGCGGATCTGGGTGGCCCAATCCGTGTACTCTATACAAAGCCCCTTTTCAGGTGAGTTGTATTACCCCATTTCCGTTCCGTCCCCTACCTGGGCGTGGAACGATGGCTTTTCGCTTGCTGGATGCCCTCTTCAGGTCCCGATGCAAGCCTCCGCGTGCCCCTGTTCCAGATCAGGGGCACACTCCTTCTGGTTGCCGTGCTTCGAGTTTCTCAGCAGACCGCAATACACCCTGTAATAGACTATGTCCGGGCTAAGGGGCAGAAGGAGCTTCCCGACCGGGCGCCTGACTAATACCTAACCTTCACAGCTTAGAGTCGGCCTGGTTGGATGGACTTGGTCTTGGCCCTTTGCAAGTGGGTTCCCATAGTCGAGACATCGACATCGTCTGCGTCTCGACTGAAAGGGAACGTCTAGGTTACTTTCGTAACCCGTTCAGAACCCAAGTACTTGTACTTCAAGTCGCTGCTCTGAGGTGCCGTAGAGGTAAGTGGGTTCGGCTCCTCGGAAGAAAGCAGAATGAGTGTAGAGCTACGCTTTGCTCTTATAGAGCAGTTGATTGCTAATCAATGTGATTGCTAATCAACTTCACTCGCAAATTAATTTGCCCGTTAAACATTTGGCTCCACCCCTTTTCAGGATGGCTCCTCCCATAGTCGAGACATCGACATCGCATTTCCTCCTTCAGGGAACGCGGGTTACGAAAGTAACCTAGACGTTAAGTACAATCTTAAACAAAACATACTTAAGTAAAAGTAAAATTACAAAATTTAAAAGTTACTCTAAAAAGTAGAAATACACAAAAAACCTACTCAATTACAGTAACACGAGTAAATGTAATTCGTTACTTTCCACCTCTGTTTAAATGACACTTGCATGTAAGCTTGATGTGACAAATAATAATTGTGTATAAATAATTTTATAATATATTAACTACGACCTGGTAGAGTTAAAACGTCAGAATTTCGCGCTACGACAAAACAAACAAGCATCGCATTGAAAATGAGACGACTGACCCATAAAAGATTTCTTTTCTTTCAAAGATTTCATTTTCACGAAGAATGCAAGGTTAAGTTTTTGTTTTAACTCTGTGGAAGAAGCTTGTGTTTGTCTCATTTGTGTAACAACTGTGGCGGCGAAGGTCAAGCGACACAACGTGGGGAGACATTTCACAACGGGTCACTCAAGCTACCAACTATACACAGAGCAGCGCACTGAATGCAGAAAAAAAAGAGTTTCTGCAAAACTCACTCAGAGTTCATTATACTGGTAAACCGCACACAATGCTAGGCTTCCCAGTAACTGAAAGAAACAGATAGCAGATTTGGTATCCAGCTCTTGTTTATTTAAATGAGTTTGTAAAATGTAAAAATTGTTTATGTTAAAATGTTAACATTATTTTTAATCTTAGCTGATTTTGTATTTATGTGATTTATTATTTGTACATTGGATATTGTGATTTCCTTGGACTGTTGTAGAAATGATCATTTTGAAGTGTTTTGCAATAAGACAAAATATAAATATAAAGTGTTGCACATTATTTATCTGTTTCTTACTTTGTAAATCATTGTTGATATTCAGTGTGAGAAATAAATAACACGATCAGTGTCTTTGCAGAGATGAATATCCTTAATTATTAATAAATTCAGAAGAGGGTATCAAAGTGATAGCTCTTTGCATTAATCAGTACCCAGGAAGTAGCTCTCGGTTTCAAAAGGTTGGTGACCTCTGGTTTAAAACCTGAGTTACAGTCAGAATCATGAACCACTCTTTCTTGTGGTTATGGCTTACTGTTGTACAGTTGATTAGCATTTGAAGTGAAGTTTGAAAAGGTTTGCTTCATGTGATGTTCTGGTGCTGTTCACAGTGTGGTGAAGAAGGTGGCTCAGTACATGGCAGACGTGTTGGAGGACAGTCGAGATAAAGTTCAGGAGAATCTGCTGGCTAATGGAGGTCAGTTTCATTATTTTTCACAGAACACAGCTAGTGTTCGTTTTATTTCTGCTCTCTACTATAAAAAAAACTGGCAAAAAGTAGATTTCTAAATACACCTCTTTGAATATTTGGAGCCATAATTGCCCTCAACCTCAAGTAGTTCCTAACCTTGATTTATTTATTTTGGATTTATTACTAAGTCATGGATATCATAGCAGGAACACGATCTACTGGTCTCATTTGTTGGTGGTTCAGCACATTTTTGTTGTGCTGTTTTTCAGTCGATCTGGTCACCTATGTTACGAGGTTCCAGTGGGACATGGCCAAATATCCAATCAAACAATCCCTGAAGAACATTTCTGAGATCATATCCAAGGTAAGTAAAACCTTCTCCTTGACTTTCAAACAATTCCGCCAAATCGCAGAAGCAGGTGGTCTATTAAAACAAACCTTCTCCCGCTGCATTGTCTTAGCAAGTCTCACAGATCGACAACGACCTGAAAGCTCGTGCATCAGCCTACAACAACCTGAAGGGAAACCTGCAGAATCTGGAGAGGAAGAACGCGTGAGTACTTCTACGTATTTGAAGGGGATATGAACTGAGAAACCGGATCTGTGTTTGATCTGTTCGCATGTATGCCATGATTACTGGATGCTGATCGGTTGGTTACATTGGTGTAACCTCGCAGGTCACTCCGGTTTGTTAACTTTTTTTTTTTTAACCTTGTCCTGTCCTGCTCAAGAGCCATCACATGGGAGCGTATATGCTTTGCTGAGTTGGACAGTTTTACTTTCTCCAGGGGAGTAAAACACCTGGTTCATGGGGTTGTTAACTTTTAGAATCAGTCCATTGTTAAGCCCAATTTATACTTCTGTGTCACGCTTACAACAGATCCTCTGGGTCAATAGCCTGGATGCCATGTCAGGTGATAAACGATAGCAAGCAGTGTTCCGATGACTACAATACTCACTCTAATTCTTGTAGATAATATACACACGTGGACAAAATTGTTGGTACCCCTCAGTAAAAGAAGGACAAACCCACAATTCTTTCTGAAATCACTTGAAACTTACAAAAGTAACAATAAATAAAATTTATTGAAAATCTAAATCAGCAATCACTTTTGAATTGTTGATTAACATAATTATTTAAAAAAAAATAATGAAACTAAAGAAACAGGCCTGGACAAAAATGATGGTACCTCTATAAAAGATTGAAAACTATTTGACCAGAGTGACATGATTAACTCTGGTGTGTCCTTTAATTGACATCACAGGTGTTTCCAAACTCATAATCAGTCAGTCTGCCTATTTACAGAGATACAAGTAGTCACTCTGCCGTTTGGGGAAAAGGTGAGTACCACACTGAACACAGACAACAGAAAGCAAAGGAGATAATTTTCCCAGGACATCCGAAAAAAAAATCACAGACAAACATCTTAAAGGTAAAGGCTATAAGACCATCTCTAAACAGCTTGAAGTTCCTGTGACAACAGCGGCTCATATTATTCAGAAGTTCAAGACCCACGGGACAGTAGCCAACCTCCCTGGACGTGGCCGCAAGATGAAAATTGATGACAAATTGAAGATACAGATCATTTGAATTGTATCCGAAGAGCCCAGAACAACCTATAAACTTTCAAAGAAATTAAAAGTGAACTCCAAGGCCAAGGTACATCAGTGTCAGATCGCACCATTCGTCGTTGTTTGAGCCAAAGTGGGACATGACCAAGGAGGACACCACTGCTGAAAAGAAATCATAAAAAGCGAGACGGGAATTTGCAAAAATGCATGCTGACAAGCCACAAAGCTTCTGGGAGAATGTCCATTAGACAGACGAGACCAAACTGGAGCTTTTTGGTGAGGCACATCAACTCTATGTTCATAGACTCAAAAACCAAGCAAAAGAACACTGTCCCTACGGTGAAACATGGAGGAGGATCAGTAATGTTTCTGGGCTGCTTTGCTGCATCTAGCACAGGATGTCTTGAATGTGTGCAAGGTAGAATGAAATCTGAAGAATATCAAGGCATTCAGGAGAGAAATGTGCTGCCTAGTGTCAGAAAGCTTGGTCTCAGTCGCAGGTCATGGTTTTTCCAACAGGACAACGACCCAAAACACACAGCCAAAAACACCCGAGAATG
This sequence comes from Danionella cerebrum, assembly GCA_007224835.1. Taxonomy (NCBI): domain Eukaryota; kingdom Metazoa; phylum Chordata; class Actinopteri; order Cypriniformes; family Danionidae; genus Danionella; species Danionella cerebrum. The sequence continues at coordinate 125,887 of SRMA01026034.1, forward strand.
GCTGAGAGTAAAGCGTTGGACTGTTCTAAAGTGGCCTTCCATGAGCCCAGATCTGAATCCCATTGTACATCTGTGGAAGGAGCTGAAACATGGCATTTGGAGAAGACACCCATCAAACCTGAGACAACTGGAGCAGTTTGCTCATGAGGAGTGGGCCAAAATCCCTGTTGACAGCTGCAGAACGATCATTGACAAATTTAATTGCAGTGATTGCCTCAAAAAGTTGTGCAATAGAAAAGAGCGCTTATAGAAAAAGTTATTTTGGCACTTGTTTAATCGATCAGCTCAGATATGTAGCCTTTAATGACAACATAAAGTTATTTCTCATGAAAGTGTCTGTCATAACCTGGGTTCCGAGCGTAAGGAACTGGACCGAGGGAAGAGGCAGGAGGCAGGTATTCCAGTGGAAAAAGGTGTTCCCCACTCGTGATGAAACAAACAAACAAACAAACAAAAAAAAGAGAATCCCAAACAAACAAACAAAGAAAGTCCTCAACAGTAATGTAAGCTCACGCAACGTCACCAATGAAATGATAAGAAGTGTGAGCAACACGCTCATGTCTCTTCCCACTACGGCCTGGGGTCACCTATCCTTCTCTCACGGGCCTTGGCCTAACTCGAGGCCAGCACAATACAAACACAACAATAGAACAGGGGTGATGGCAGAGATTAACATCAGATAAAAAGAAAACACACAATAAAGTATTTTCTAGTCTTTTATTGTTCCACACTCTGATTAGAAGTTAGACCCAGACTAATTTAGACCCGGCATAGAGAAGCTTGAAGTTAAAGGGTTAATAGCTTGAACTCAAGTGCAGGAGCAGCAAGTTTCATTAAAGGGGGGTATTATATGTTTTTCAGGCATATCGTGTCGTTTTATAGCACACTCGAGTAACAATTTTATCTACAGTTGGATTTTAATCATTGTATTAGTCATAAACAACCTCATAGAAATTTGACTTGGCATCTTCGTAACGCTCTGATATTCAGCTGTCTCTTTAAGAGCCCCCTCCTTCTTTACGACACGCCCCCTTCAGTGAGTCATACTCCATGTGCGCTGCCACCGTTTGTTTTCATTTTCCGAGCGCCGCTACATTTTCATAGTAAAAACATTAAAATCATGTTTTTGCAAAATGGCAACGGAGGATATTGTACAAGCCCATGCACACGATCATACGTCAGACCCAGAAAGTGAGTTTTCGCCGGAACCGGATTAAGTACAGAGACTTAATATCCTCTGGTAAATTTACACCATTTTGTGGCAACATTTGCTATGAAATAATACATAAGCTTTTTAACCATTTTTGACGAAGCGTGCAATCCTTGGGAAGCGTACAGAGAGGGCTCTCTCCTTGGCATCCAAACATACATCTCCTTGTAGAAGTCATTCTGTAATCCGGAGCACTAGAGAGAAAGGCACTCGGAACGAGGAGCTTCGGTGACACGTAGTGAGACCAGCTGTTGCTAACAGTAGCTCCTTCAGCTGTAGACGCGAGTCTTTGCCGGAGCTGGAGGGGGAGGAGCGGTGCAGCAGCAGATGGGGGACAGAGGCGGAGCTACGCAAAAAGGGTCGGGGCTTCGCAAAACAGAGTGTTTTAGCACCCCCCAATGTCTACCGCAGGAGATTCAAGGATTTCTCAAATATGCATGAATTATTCAAAGTCACGATTCAGGTGCGTTTTTAATGAGGGACTGACATTATAACACAACATAAAACTCAATAAAGTAGATTTTGCATAATACCCTCCTTTAACAGGTCATTATTAGAACACAAAGACCAAAACAAAAATCTTCATGGGGGAGGATTGCTGAAGGTCACTGAGGGCCAGCTGTGAAAAACACCCCCCAAAAAAATTATGTTGACCGCAGTAAAAAGAGACAATATACAGACAATAATCCCCTTAGGGAATTAATGAACAGGAACAGTACATAGATGAAAGCAGGCACAGCTGGTGAGACACCGATGGAAGTCCATAAGAAATCAAATGGTAAGGTGCTGGACACAATAATAAACAACGGCACTACAGCGCTGAGCATGAGACACCAACAGAAGCATGAGAAAACACCTGGACATTACACTATTCTGGACAATTTCTTATGGAACGCTAAAGTGCAGCAGGTCACTGAGTTTGGAACATCTCTTTTCCAGAGATCAATCTGAGAAAGTTATTGAGTTATGGAGCCCACTGCTGCCAGGGAACGCTTCAGGAATGCTGTTCTTTTCTGTGGCTCAGTTAGTAGAGCGTTGCGCTAACAATGCTAAGGTTGTGAGATTCATTCCTTGGGAAAGTGTTGACGGCTCAAGTGTGTTCCTTCCCCAGAGAAGAATCTGTGTTATCTATGTTCATAGTGCTATGATCTAGCTCATAGTTCACATGCTCTTCTAAAACTTATGGTAATCAAAACTAAATTCTTTAATTGTTGTAAAATGTGTGTTTTATGGAAAAGCCTACACTTTCCGGTAGAGCTGGGTGGTGTGACCAGAATTTTATTTCATGGCAACAATATCTTAAGCGATATCGTTTTTTTTGTATCTGTAGTTATTCCAGTCAATATACAAAAGGGCTTTATATAATGAATAAATTGGAATATTTAAGAAAAGAAAATGACTTGATCTTATTCGATTATTTTGTATTTTATTTTTAAAGAGGCCATATTATGCAATTTTAAAGCATTTCTAATAAATATTTGAGCCCTCTATACCAGCACTGCACCGTTAGTAACTTTCTAAATGCAGTATTAATCGTAAAAAAAACGTATTTGAATCACCTTACACACTGTTTACCGTCATGCTTTTGCCGTGCCCCTTTTAGGACTTGTAGTTTGTGAATCAGGGGTAATGTAGTGTGTAATGGCCGCCAGTAACAAGTCAAATAGAAAGGCATGAAGTTGTTTTCTGTTAATGAATTCACTGCAAACGTGTAGACATAACAACTCGCTTCATGCAGTTCAGTGCCTGCGTATGCTAACACGCTCTCGTGCTGTTGATCTCATGAGATAAAGTTAATGAATAAAGTTTGGATCTATTTCATGCAAATATTGCAGGGGTTTGAAATCTGGAATGAGTTTATTCTTTCTAAAGGTGTTTCGCTGACATTATTATCCGATTTCAGGTGTTTTTGCAATGCTGAGTTGGTTACTATAACCGCTAATATTGCTGCATCACCAATTATTAGGCAAAATGCTCTCTGTAACATTGGGTTTGTTAGCAAATCGTCGATGCCCAAATTGCTTGACGTCGCCCAACCCAGATGCCTATTACAATGTAATCGACAGAAAAAAAGACTCTCTGCATTGTTCTTCAGCGCGGGTCTGCTGCTCTTTCCTCTGGGTCAGGCACCGCACCTGATCTGTAGAGAGATGAGCTGTACTAGCGATTAATCTGATTGGTCAGTGGGTGGAGGTAAGAACTATGGGCGGAACATCGAGCTGTTTTCAGCTCACAAAAGGAATACAGGATTACACAAACACGCATGAAAGATTCTGAATAAAACTTAAAGCATGGTCCATGATGAGGGAATGACACTAAAAGATGCGAGGAATGACGGGAATAGTTTAATATATTTTAATATAAATAGATGACAAGTTCCTCCTCCTCCTCATGATTTTCTTTTGAGCTCTCCTCAGCTGTTTGTTTCTCCTTTTCCATGTTTTTACAACCTCCCAGCATATCCATCAGTCTTGCATTCAACGAATTCAGCCTTACCCATGCTGCATGTGATTTGGCCACACCCACTTGTTTACATTTCACATATATACTGAATAAAAAATGATTTTACATTTTATTCCATGGTAGCGACATATACAGTCATACCGTCAGCTCTACCTTCTGTGACTAATAATGACAAATACTTTTATATTGGGGTTAATAAATAGAGAGAGTAATGATTTGAAGAGTCAATGACACTTTGAAGTCAGTCCCAAAACACCGTCAGCTTTAATCAAATGTGTGTTTAATGCTGTGCCCAGAGGGAGCCTGCTGACCAGAAGTTTGGCGGATATTGTCAAGAAGGACGACTTTGTGCTGGATTCAGAGTATCTCATAACCATGCTGGTGGTTGTACCAAAGTAAGTGACGTCCTCCTAAAATATACCCAACACACAACCTGAAGCTATACTGAATGTGCTCCACCCATTTAGAACAAGCTATGCTGACTGGCAGCGCACCTACGAGACGCTCGCTGAGATGGTGGTGCCACGATCTACAAAGTAAGAGTCACTGCTTGCATTTACCTTCATTTACCATCATTCCCCTCCTTAGTTTTTGGAGCGTGTGAATGAGAGGTGCTTTCGGTGCTTTAAACACTGAATTATTATCAAATGAGTGTGCAATTCATAAAAATCTTTGGTGGATATATATATATATATATATACAAAGTGGTACTCCGAGATACGAATGCGAAATGTTCGAGATACGAAAGGTCTCGTGAGTAATTGTTTGCTTCGAGATGCGAAGAAAAATTCGAGATACGAACAACTACAAGCAGATCTGCTGTATTTTCCGCTTGTTTGTATGACGTCGCGCTGCGCTTTTGTGTTCTTGCGCTCCTATCTCCCAGCGCAAGTGTCTGATGTGCTTCAAAACACTTTAACAACACAGAGAAACATTATGTATAGATTACTATCAATGTGCTATAACAAATGTTAGAGTGAAGGTGTCGTAAAAGAAATAACGTTTATAATGTGGAAAGTGCCGTTCTGTAGTGCAACTTAGAGAAACCCTGTGACGCGTTCTCAGAAGCGTCTCTCCATCTCTCTGCGCTTGTGCTTGAAACCGTGTTTGTGTCAGTAATTCGTGAAATATCTTGAGAAAGTTAACTTTCATACGTAGTGCTGTAATGTTTTCTGTTCCACCTCCTCCGACACATGGCTTCACTCTCAAGGTAAGGTTTCACATTTGTGTACATATTATGTATTTTGCTTGTGTTTTATTCTGTTTTATTATCATTTATTACATTAACAATGTGTAGATTTAAGGATTGAAGAAACGTTACTTTGATTTTTCTCTGGTTTTCCATTTTTTTCATCTATTTATTCTGTTGTTTCTGAGAGCCGTTGCACGGATTAGGTGTTTAACATGTAAAACCGGCTTCGAGATACGAAATGTTTGAGATACAAACGTCATCCTGAAACGGATTCATTTCGTGTCTCAGGGTACCACTGTATATATATATATAATGCGTGTCGGGTGGTTAGTCGCAACCCTCTCATGTTGTGCATTATTAATGTGCATTATAATGCACAGTGTTAAATATTACTTACTTCTAAACTAAAAGTATTTGAAAAAATTAATGCCTAATATTTGTGATTATTCCTATAATCGTGCAACGAAAATCTATAATAATGCAACCCCCAAGCCAAAGGCTTCACGGTAAGAATTTTTGAGCTAAAAACATGTGAAATGTGATGTTTTTCCTTTGGCTCCGCTGCAGCTTGCTGTTTGAGGACCAGGAGAGCGGTCTGTTCAGCGTCACTCTCTTCAGAAAGGCTATGGATGACTTCAGACACAAGGCCAGAGAAAACAAGTGAGTCCCTTCCTCCACCAGAGCTTTACGAACTGAAAGTCTTATCAGGGTGCTGGGGTCATGCTGGAAAATGAAGAGTTTTTGCAAATGTTAAATTAAAAATAAGTTGTAATCTGAGTAATATGTTTCTACTGATCAATCACAGATGTTTTCTGAATGAAGCTACAGATGTTTGAACATCAAAATCTTTATGTAGCAAAATATTAAATCCCACTATATATCAATTGTTTATTACTTACACACTATTGCTAAGCAACCTTCAAATGTAAATTAAATAAATGTTGTTTTGCAAAAACATTAAGAAAGTCCTGGCCTGTGGTGTAGTGGACAGGGCGACGCAGGTTCGAGTCCTGAGCCTGTCGTCTTTCCCATCCCACCCCATTCTCTCTCCCCACCTTTCTCTCTGTCTCCCTCTACTGTCCTATCTGTTCACATAAAAAAACTAATAAACATATTTAAAAAAAAAGAAAAAAAAAACATTAAGAGAAGTGAGTGTATTTCCCAAACATTGTCTTGTTTGTGGGAAAAGCTGTCTGTCAGAGCCCTGCACGGTTTGGGTGCAAACATCTGATGAAACCAAGTGTGTTTCACATGGCCGGGGGAGTGAAGCCAAACCGCGGCGATCGCCCCCATGGTGCTGGTGGCAGAATTCCAGCCATGGGAAAAGCTGAACTTTCAAAAGCCGTTTTAATGATATTTGAAAGTTTCACTGTGAACAAAGTTCAACCATTTTTATTTTGGTTGAATTTTTTTTCGTGTGGTTCACAATGGTCAGTTTTGTGACCCTAAAAAAAAACTAAGGCGGGACCTGGTGATTGAAAACTACACCGAACGGAGCAGGATTACCGCTGGCAACACGTTGTGAAAAAGATCATTTACGCTCCGAACGATCAAATTCACAGAAGTCGCTCTCAAATTTTTTTTTTATAATTTGAAAATAATTAGTATATAACAGACCACGTGTGAGCCAGACTCAAGTAAAAGATAGAGTCCCACCTTCAGCTCAGCTTTGCGGAGATTGCGTCGAAACCTAAGAAGGGCTTCTGGGGAGTCATCGTTCTGCGGAACGGGGAGCAGAGATGTAAAGCATTGTTCGGTAACGAATCACTATTACTCATGAGGCGCTTGCACAGAGTAATGTTCATTATTTTTCTGTAATAAAAATGTATCATAAATAACGAGGGATGGTCTGGGATACGTGGATGCAGGTGAATGGAATAATTGAAGTTGCTGGCCCCTCGAGTTTAAGCAAAAGTCCTTGTGATGAAATGCACCCTCTCCGTGTGGCATTCGGTGTAATCAGTGTTTTCTCTTTGTCAGATTCACGGTGAGGGACTTCCAGTACAACGAGGAGGAAATGAAAGCAGACAAAGAGGAGATGACGAGGCTCTCGACAGACAAAAAGAAACAGTTTGTATGTTTCATGGCCACTCCGCTGCGTGTTTTTCACTATTTAACATCGCGCTCTCCGTAGGGTCCGCTGGTCCGGTGGCTGAAGGTGAACTTCAGTGAGGCGTTTATTGCTTGGATCCACATTAAAGCTCTGCGAGTCTTTGTGGAGTCTGTGCTCAGGTAACAGCATAGGGCAGCGTTGGATAACTGAGCAGCGTACGTGTGATGGAAGTGTGCCATCCTCTCTGCTCAGGTACGGACTGCCAGTGAACTTTCAAGCCATGCTGCTACAGCCCAACAAGAAGAACATGAAGAAGCTGAGGGAGGTTTTGTATGATCTTTACAAGCACTTGGATAGCAGCGCAGCCGCCATCATCGATGTACGGTCGCCACTCTTTCTTCTACTACATTTGAACATTCGCTCCACTGGAGTAATTCTTACTGAACACTTCTCTTTATGAAGATGAGTAAATATGGAATGGATGTAAAAGAAACACAAAGATTGTGATCTACAAAGAGCAGCTCTTAGAATTTTGCGACTCCTTGCGAGCCATGTGTTTCTCATCATGAACCTTCTTTAAAGAGATCACTACGCTGGAAGTTTCCGGATTTTTATCAAAAGTGTAAAAGTACTGTTTTTAAAACTAATTCAAGTATAAAAGTAATGTGAGAATAAAATTTTCCGTAATGATTTCCACTGGTAAACGTGGATTTATGTAAAGGAGTCATAACATTTTTTTTTTTATAATATGTTGTTCGCATTGGTCTAATAGCAATTGTGATTTTTTTTTTTTGTGATTTTTAAATTAAAGACCTTTCCAGATCTTTGTCTTGAGCAGATTAGCACCGTTGATTACAAATTTGACAGCCACTGCGTTCTAAAAGTACTAAAACCTACGGTTCGTTCCATAACTGCACTGCAGCCTTCAGTAGATCGAATAAGATGCTACGGAGTGCATTCAGGGCGGAGTCAAAGGCACTGTGAAATACACACAAGTCACAACGTGTCCAACGTGTCAATACATTCCTTATTAAAAATAGTATTTTTAAAAAAGCTATCATAGTTATCTGCAGGAAAACGTCTATATTTATATTTCTTAATCAAATGCCTGCAGATAGGTTTTGATCTTTGGTTTCATTCTAGTCTACTCCACGGTTTTTACTTTTCGCGAGTTCTTTTTGGAACGTAAAGCTGCACAAATGGATTGCGTGACCAGAGGCAAAAAATGCATATTCTTTTATTTAGGTCCAATCATTCTTTCATTAAACAAACGCATAAGCGAATTTGGTTTATTTAGGCTTATATATTTATTCATTCCTTTCGTTTATTTTTTTCTATCAATTTGGTCCTTTATTTATGCATAATATTTATTTTACCGTTTGTTCATCATTCATTTATCCATCCATCCATCCATCCATCCATCCGTTGGGCAGGATAGCACAACTCACTGGAGCTCAGTCTTTTTTTTTTTTTTTTAAATGTAGGCAAATACGGTATACTGAGGTAAGATGAGGAGGAAGTTTCAGGGTATCAAAATTTGGGCTCAAATTTTATACAAATATAATTTTTTGTTCATATAATTTTCCTAATGCTCTTCCTCTTCCAGCAATCTGCTATGGACATCCCTGGGTTGAACCTGAGTCAGCAGGAGTACTATCCTTATGTGTACTACAAGATTGACTGCAATCTTCTGGACTTCAAATAGAAGATCTGTGCCGTTCCGTTCACCCTCGTGACCCTCCTTCTGTTTCAGTCAAGAGCTCCAGCTTAGAGGCACCCAAAAATGAATATTCACCCACTGTTTACCTTCCCTCGACATCATGTTTCCTTTCTCTGGGGAACAGGGAAGGATCCTGGAGGCTGGAAGCCATTGAGATATTCAGAATATCTTCTAATAGAATAAAGGTATTTATGTTGGAAAACACAGTTTTCAAATTACAGGCAAATGTAATTCATTAATAAATAACATTTTGTTTCTTTTTTTTTCTAAATATCTTCTGTATTTTGCTTTTGGGGGAGAAAAACAACTGGAAAAAGTCATTTTTTCTTGGTTAATGGTGATCTTTCTCCAATAGGTTTTGTAATCTCCATGATTTTTTAGGGAAGTTGCAATTAATATGTTTTCAACATTCTTCAAAATATCTTCTATTATATTTTTTCTTGCTAAAGATATTTTTAACGGATAGCGAGGCGACAATTTGCCAAGTTTCTTGAAACTGTTTTTTATTTCAAGAGTTGATCGTTCCTAGGCGATGGAGAGCAGAGGCTGACACATTTTATTTTTGGGTGAACTATCTTTTTAAATGAATTAAACTAAATTAAATCCCAGTGTATAATGCTGAACTCCTGCTATCGCGCATGTTCCGTCATATTCAGTCATATTTCTCCAGTGCCCTTCTATCATCCTCGGCAGGAGAGTATCTACATCTGCTGTTTACATTTTTTGACATTGGCTTTAGCGAAATGTAAAGGACCTCAGTGGTTCCTCACCCTCATGTCAGGCTCCGGAGAGGCAGTGAAAACACGTCTCCAGTTTTATTTGAAGACCAGCTGCTGAATGCTGTGGTGTGAGTCATATTTGTGAATTGTCATATTTGCATCAAAGCCTTTCTGGATATGACTACAAGAGCGTTTGCTTTGAAACCAGTGGCTGGATATGAGTGAAGATCTGCCCAGAGGCCTCGAGGGTGATGAATTAATGAGTGAGGGATCGTCATTGTGTTATCAGTCGTGCAGAAACGATGTGTTTCAAGTCATTCCACTCATGTTTTTTGACGTAGTAGCTCCATCAGATGATATTAGTGGTTGATGATATTACTCTGTGTGTTTAGACATTCGTGTTTTATCCCTTATTCTTTCAAGTGCAGAGAAATGTGTTACAAGAATGCAATATTCATGTCAATGTCATGTACATTTGGTATTTAAAAAGTTGTATGTGAAAATTACTGTGTCATGGAACCAAAACGTAATATATGGACAACCATGTAACATCTTTGTGATGAAACTGCTATGATGATGCTATAAACTAAACGTGATACGAAGATGGCCTGAGTCTGCTTTGAAAAGTGAGAGCCACCACCTTTTGAAACAAATCTACAGGCCAAATCTGGTGGAACAAATGGAGAATGGGCCTCTGGCTTTCCAGGATATTTCTTTATAGGGGAAAACCATTTCTTGTATCCTACATGGAATAAATACACAAATCAAACAGAAAGAGCATTATTCTACCATATTAGACATCAAAATACTCAAAGGTGTGCATTTACTCCTTGAGGGTTTGCCAAAAGAGGTGGAAGACTCGAACCCAGCTTTTTCTGAGTCAGTAACAGAGGCAAAGCACACGCAAGGAAGAAAAACCACGGAGCATTGTTTCAACATCTCTTGACGATACTCAGCTCAACTCTCATCGGTCACTTTATTAGGCACACCAGTCCAATTACTCGTTAACGTAAATGTATAATCAGCCAATCACATGGGTTACCACTTAACACAGTCACAACTCGTTTAACAAAAATTAATTTCATTTCTTGGCGTCATTTCTTTAGTGCCTCGTTAATCTACAGTTCTATTGTATTTATTAATTCTGGAGAAGTTCCGGATGCCCAGATGGTGAAGATGCGCTTGCATCTGGTTTGGGATCAGATTCTGGCTCATAGCCATACGGTTGTATATCATTTTCTCCAAACTCCATTACAGAGTCTACCAATGTCGCTTTAATAAAACGTTAAAGGCTCAGTATTGAGATTACTCGTAATTAATATAATCTCCCTCACATCTATGTTGACCGTCAGTAACTTTGCATACACGTCATGGATATGCAAATCAGGAACCAGTAGGTGAGTAACTAAAGTGTAGTTCCAAAGTTTTACGAATAAAAATCAACCCATTTCTGGAATAAGCTTGGGCTAGAAAATAAAGAGACGGAATGTGATTTTAATTAAAAATAAAGACTTTTTGAGTAAAAGAATCACATTTCTCATACAGTTAGACCAAATGTGAACAACATTATAAAAAATAAAACAACTTCATGACCCCCATTTAAAAAAAGGAATCGGTGGAAACCTAGACATGGAAATTAATGCACGGTGCAACCCCTTTCTATGGCTTGTAAGTGTGATGGATGGATGGATCTATTCGGCCTCTCTTGCCTGGTCAGAAGCTCATCTCCTGCTGCCCGGTAAGCAACAGTAGACACCTCACTGCTTCATCCAGTGGAGGGTGATTTACTCCTCTGTGGTCCATAAACCTCAAATGGGAATCATAAACCCGATTAGCACCTATGCAATCCCAAATGCACTAACAATATGTCGGGACAACTTGGAATTGGTAAAAAAAAAAAAAAAACTCAGGATACCGCCCTAGGCAAGTGCCCACTTTGCCCATAGATAAAACCTCCCCTGACTATAATAGTTTCTCCGCTGTTTTAGTCTGTTTTCCACGCTGTGGCTGTTCTGTTTTCTGAACTCATTGGCCCATATGGAGATCGAAGAGCTAGGCCTTGTTTTACTTGTTTCTCCTGCATGGTGCCTGCAACACTGGGCAAAGCTACAGGAGAAAATCTCTCTGGGTTGAGCTTCATGTAACTCCTCGTGTGGAATTGTGAGTTCTTTGTCATTCATTCATTTATTTTCCAACCCGCTTATTTCCTTTCAGGGGAGGTCTCCAGCTCGTATTTGGCAAGAGGCGGGGGTACACCCTGGACAGGGCACCAGTCCTTCACAATCGAATTTAGATTATTCAATTAACCTAACCGCATGATTTTGGGGGAAACCGGAGTACCCGGAGGAAATCCACACAAGCACAGGGAGAACATGCAAACTCCTTCCAGGAAAGTCTCAGACGAGCCTAGAAGCAGCAAGCTTTTAACTGGAGAGCCACAGTGATGCCTCGTTTTCTTGTTTTCAAATGCTTTTTTTGGATCCTTGATATTTTTATGTATTCGGTGTATACTTGACTTCCTTTCCTAAACCGAGAGCAAACCACTAGCGATGTTAAGCCCAGCAGTAGTGTCAAGTACATTCTGAATAAAGCCGGTTTTAGACAGCATGATTTTATCACAGATGTTTAGTTGCAAATAGGTTTTGAGGAAACTCACGAGACTGTCCAGAACTGCAGGCAAATTGGAGCTTTTACACATGTGTGACAATCACTCATTGTGAAGAATTGTAGGGGAGTCGCAGGTTGTGAGATATTTGGCGTTCTAAATATTTGGATCTCTTGATAAGTCAGAATCGGGCAGTGTGAAATGTGTTCTGACTGCTCTCTGTGAGAGACATTGAGAGAGCAGCATCCAGGGCAATGGGAAGTTGGAGAGGAGTTACAAAGGCATATCACAAGCTAACATAACAATGGTTTGCTTCAAAAGGAGCTTCTTTTCTGTCTATTTGGACCCAATTAATGGAAAAAACTTGCAAGCTCCCATTTTTGATAATAATCCCGTTCTTGCGCTTCAGTCTTGTGCAGTTTTCAAATAATTTCTTGCGAGTGTTTTCGAGACGCAATTTGAGGTTACAGACAAAGTTCTCTCTCTAAAGTCACACAGTGTGAAATCCCGTCGCTGATGACTGGATGCTGCCCCCAGACAGTCATGCAGTGTAAAAAAGGATCTGTGACACGACTGCTCTGACAATCTTGCAGCCTGAGCCTGGCTTAACCCATCACAGCTCTGAGATTCTCTGCCTAGAAGATCTCTCCATCAGCTGCGTACAGATCTTTACCTTTTATGATTTTTTTTAGGTCTCCCGACCGTTCATTTTTGATGCAGTATTTTTCCATTCGTACAGAGTGCAGTTTCGTAACCATCTGATGGATTTGTTTTAATTTTGTATTAAAAGAACAGTTTTTGTCCCTCTCCGAGTTGTTTCTGCTTAAGACGAGGTGTGTTTGTTTGGATGCTGAAATCGTAAGCTGGTGTTTATATGACCGTGCGGACTCACGCTCTGAAGCGAGCGCACGCGCGCAGGCAGTTAGTGACCCTTTTGGCTCGCCATATAAGCGCTGAGAGAGAGACGGTTTGATCGGCAGAGGATGCGTTCGGGCTCGATGGGCTGCGGGGGAAGCAGATCGGCCTCGGTCGAGCCCCGCTATCACGAGAGCAGAGACACCGAGTCCACCTGGCTCACGAGCACCGACCACGAGATGCCAAGGCCCCGCGAACACGGCAACGGAACCGGCGCCCGGGAGAGCGAGAACACACCCGCTGCTGGTCCCCGATCAGGTCAGACCGTGACATCATCACCACTGCATGTGATAATCGACAACGTCATCAAATAATAGCGTTTGGCAGTAAACAAAAGGCCGAGAAAACCGTGAATGCAAAAAAAATAAATAGCTCTGAGAAGCTGTAGCCCATAGAGCAGCGAGAAGAGTGATGCTCAATAAGAGAAACTGCGAGTTCACTGTATATAAAGGTTCAAATAAATGTGTTTTACATTAGACGGTGTCCAAAACAACCAAAGGGTCGGTCTGAAATGTGCTATTCTATGCTACACAGCATTCACAGTATTCCATATACACATGGTGTCATTAATAACGATATATATAGAGTAAATATTCATTATAAAACAATGAATGACTAAGCTGTGCAGTGTGGTGTATGAATGTGTGCGTGTGTGGAAAGCCTTCAAAGAAGAGTTGAAGCTGTTATAGCTGTAAAGGGTGAGTTAAACCCAATGGATTAAGAATGGAATGTTGTCACTTACCTGAAAGGAGTTTCCATGTTTTACTTCATGCTTGCGTGGGTTTCCCCCACAATCCCAAAAACATGTGGTTAGGTTAATTGAATAATCTAAATTCCCCTTAGGAGTGAATGTGTGAGTGAATGTCGCCCTGCGATGGACTGGCGACCTGTCCAGGGTGCCTCTCACCCAATGTGTGCTTCACCAGCAGACCCCCGTGACCTCAAAAGGGGAATAAACAGGTTGGAAAATGATGTTGTCACTTATGTTCCTAGGCAGATGAGCAAATATTTTGTCAATGTAGGCTGTTTGCCGTTTCAAGTATAGTATCCACGTGTGTGATTTATGAAAATAATAAATGTATTAACAAAATCAAGTAATGCACTCACTTAAACTATGTGAAGGTCAAAGGGAGGAGAAGATGACGAGCAGAAGCCATTCGGTGCAGGAGAAGAAACTGGTGACCACTGGAACTCAGTGCAGCAGAAACAGCAGAGAAACAGAGGTGAGAGACACGGAAGAACACAAGCAGCACAACATCAAATAGTCACAGCAGAGAGGCTAGAAAACCCATGCTGGATATTTACAAAAAGAGGATCTCTGTCAATCCATCCAAACAATTTTGTAAGGTGAACGGCACTCTACTTGTGCCAGGCCAACTCCATATCTCCAGTCCCTCCTTGGGGCAATTTACCAGAGCTTTTCATTCACCCGAAGCATATTTTTGGTGTGTGGGTTGAAATGAAAGAACCTGCAGCAATTTCGCAGAAGCACAAGATCGTGCAATCTCCCCTCAGGAAGGCCATCTTCAGACTGCACGCACTCAATGCATGAGTAGCACCACGCTGCAATGCACCAAGCTGCCGAACTCTTACCAGTGACGTGCAGTCAGAAGAGGCATCGTTATGGAAAGAAAAGTGATTTTATTTTTTCAGTAATGTGTGTTTTTTTTTATATTGCTGACTTTCACGTATGAGCTGTGTCCCAATGCAGGTTCTAAAAGCCTCTGGAGGATCCTTTCTACCCAGCCTTTAAGTCTACGGCTTGGGAGGATCCTCCGAAGGCTGCATTAACCCTTGGTAAACTGGATGGTCTAGCCTCTTATTCTTCTACTGTTGTTTGGTGCATTGGCGCCACCAGCTGGATCAGTAGTTTGGATCCCGAATTGAATGAATGAAACGTTCTTGTATTATTAATATTTTTCTTTAAGTGATTCTTTATCATTTATGTTTTGTGTCTGATACATTTTTTAAGATCACTGTAAGTTCTTTCGTTGCTTAATTTATTAGTGTTTTAGGGTTTATTTTTAATTGTTCTATTTTTTTCTTTACATTGTATTAAAACATGGTCTTTGTTTTTGTTTTGATTACATTGGTCACATTTCCCATATTTATTTACTATTTTATGCTTCATTCTGTTTTCATAAGTTTTATAAACTCCGTCTGCTTCTTAAAACATAAAGACATCTGCGTGGCTACGTGTGGCAATGTTTACAATGAATGTTTAAAATAAAATTATGTTTTACCACTCATCTATCAACACCAGCTTTTAAAGATGGAATATACTGTTCTTTATTGGAAAAAATAAACATGCTACTTATAAATGTAAATAAAAATTCAAGTGTGTTTTGTGTTGATTCTAATAAAAAATAAACACTGCAAAGCATTGTGGGATATCTGAGGCCACAAAGGATGGTCGCAATGCATCCTCGGAATTCAGGGGAAAGTAGGACGCATTTCAAGGCTGCATTTTAAGGACCCTTCGAGTTTTGCTGAAATGAGACGGACTTGGTGCACCGTTGTGACGTAAGTGGTCTTAAAATGCGCACTCGGGAGGATGAACCCTTCTGGATTGGGACGCAGCTACTGTTTAGATATTAAGAGGGAGCTAACTACGGGGGAGCTAGGGAGAGCTCGGATTCCCTATATAAAGCATGGGCTCCTCTGAAAATGTGATTTGTGAAATTTAAGGGCTCCCAAAAATGTGTGAAAGATTGAACTTCTACAAACAAGTTATCAATAAGTAATTTATTCATTTATAAGTAAAGGGAAGTCGATAATAAAGTTTTTGTATGCTACAGTATAAAATGTTGAAATTTAAAATCAAAAATATGTTTGCCAATCCATACCTGTTTGTAAATCTGACACCACTCTGGAAAATATTGCAATGCACCACTGTGCTGCTGCTCATGTATATATATATTCTGTAAATTTTTTATCTATTCATTGTGTGTGAATAAAGAAGAGGGACGGAACGTGATCTAATTAATAACTAAAACGAGTTTCACCTCATCACACTGGGCTTTTTTCAAATTAGTTTTTTTTTTTATCTGTTTTGTTATTTTTATCCATCTGCAGGTTCACAGCAAACCTAAGGAAAGCCCTCATTCAGACAGGCATCGGGGGGCCTGTCCATCTCTAAACACAGAGGCTGTTTCTTGAGGAAGAGGGGATCTCTAAATCAGTCAGAACTGAACTCATCTGTTCAGTCTGTAACCAACATCAAGTGCCGGACCCTGAAATGCTGCATCCACAAGCCTTTACAGAGCTGAAGAACTCTTGACAGATGCTAATTATTCACATTTTGCCTGGACAACATGAGGGTATAGATTGTGAGATATTTTTGTACTGCTGTACATCCTGTGATCTGGATATTATTGTAAATGTCTCTCCTGGTCAAGAACATTTGTCATTTGCAGACAACAATCAATAAAAAGGAACGAGAGTGATTAATAAAAACCTGTTACCACCAAACAAGCTCCTCGATCGCTGGAAGGAACAAGCTTCATTGAGGCGTGTCACATTGCGCACCTAACTGAACAAGGGGTCACTTATATATTTATGAGACTAATTCACGCAGTGAAACAGTTACTATTGTCTTTATTCTGTTCATCATTGGTTTAAAAAAAGATGAGAAAAAACAAACGTCACAGGTAAAGGTTCCGATCCGATGTACAGTTTCACATGCTCATTGCTGCTCGTTTGTAATAGCACTTTTTAATTCTGTCACCTTGTAACATGTCTACATTTCTGAGGTGAAGTGGTGATATACTGTATTTTAAAAGTATTGACTCATCCACCCCAGAAAAAGTATTCAGAATCTAGACTGGGGTCCTCTCAGGAGCTCAGTGAATTCCACCCATCCAAACAACATAGTAGCTACAGAAACTCACACTGGTGTCGCATTTTCACTTTAGGTACCGAACATGATAAACATTTAATCACATACGTGAATCAAATAAAATAATAAAACATCTTCAAATAAAAATATGACTATTAATTAGGAATTCTGCAGGAGAATTAAAAACTGTGTTTAATGTAAACATTAAAAACGTAAAAATTAAATACAGAAGTACCCCGAGATACGAATGCTTCGAGATACGAAATGTTGGAGATTCGAAACGTCTCGGGGAAAATTTTTTACTTGGAGATACAAACAAAAATTCGAGATACGAACAATAACAAACATTTCTGCTCTATTTTCCACTTGTTTGTCTCACGTTGTGCTGCGTTTCCACGTCCTTGCGCTCCTTTCTATCTTTGAAGAAAGTGTGCTTTAAGGGGCTGATACGCTTTAAAACACTTTAAATCAGTTTTAAATCGAGCGAAACATTACGTATAGATTACCAATAATGTACTATAACAAATGTTAGAGTCAAGGTGTCGTAAAAGAAATAACGTTTATAACGTGGAAAGTGCTGTTCTGTAGCGCAACTTAGTCCACCTCCTCCGACACATCGCTTCACTCTCAAGAGAATGTTTCACATTTGTGTACATATTACGTATTTTACGTGTGTTTTATTATCATTTATTACATGAAAAATGTGTAGTTTTAAGGATTGAAGAAACGTTACTTGATTTTTCTCTGGTTTTCCTTTTCTTCATCTACTTATACTGTTGTTTCCGAGAGCCGTTGCAGGGATTAGGCGTTTTACATGTAAAACTTGCTTCGAGAAACGAACGGATCACCCTGGAACGGATAATATTTATATCTTGGAGTACCTCTGTATTTTGCTCTCTATTAAAATATCTGCATCAACTATAGTGATAAAAACATAAAGTGAAATCACTGCAACATGTTACAAGACTAACGTCAAAATCAAAATGCAGCGATGACAGCATGCGCCTGACCTCAATCTGAATAACATCTTGAATTAAAGTGAAGACCTTACCAAGATTCTTCTTAATGCTGATGAGAAAGCCACGCTAGATGAGAGGTTGTCTAGTACCCAACTGGTAAACACTACTAAACTCTATTGAATTGGGGAGATTTTAGAGTTCATATGTGACAAAAGGCAGATGAGTGAATACTTTTGGTAATACAGGACACAAGGAAGCCAAGAGCTTCTTTGAATAGAGTTACCACATAAAATGAATGAGAGCTTCACAATGGTCTTCTTGCTCGCTGATCAGACTCTCGTCGTTTACACTATTCAGGAACGAGAGAACGGTATTAGATCTTTACAGCTACAGGTTCTGTTCCTCGATAATAAAATAAAGAGTATAAACAAAATGATTCTTACATTGATGCACCCAGATCTTCGAAGAGATGAAGGGCTATTCCTAAACTGGCCAGTGTTTTCGTTTTATTGTCCAATTTCCAAGGAACGTTAGCTTCAGTTCAAAGTGTCCAGACAGGAAATGATACCATTCTAAATGTCATAATCGTAACAAACTAATCAAAGAGGTCTGACACATTTACATAATGCACACATTGATAACAATTACAAAAATAAATGCCATTCTTTCACAGATTTACAAAAAAAAAAAAGAGTTCTGTCCATTATCCAAGGACTGGATGGCCATGTTAGGTTAGCTTCATAAACCCCCAACACTAAGCTTGTTGTTTACACACAATATAACGCTTTAGCTACTGAACTCTTTTAACAAAGTAAGGTAGTAGAAACTATCAGTATGCTCTGCTATATGGAATCATTTCATTTTTCACTTAATCCAGGAATTTTTTCGAACATTCTTCGGAATCACTTACATTAGATTCATCAACGAAGGACTCGACTCTTGGAAAGCACTTTTAGTGAAGGGGAACATTGGCATTACAACAGCTCCACACAATATTTACACAACAGTAGGAGCAACATGAGTGCTACACAAACGCACGCAACACATTACGAAGGTCTTAGTAAAGGTCTTAGTAAACAGAGTTTCATGGTGCTTCAGACCAGAAGTAAGACTTCATCTTGATCACTTCTTATACAGATTAACGCTATCTGCATCTGCTAATGTGGAGAGCAACGCTTCCAATGGAACAGCCGATGAAAAAATGAGTTTATCCCCTTATGTTCAGTGGGAAATCAAGCATTTTCCCCAACAAAATCTGACTATTCAGGCTGTTCAAAAAGATTAAACTGCACAAACATCCCTGAATACACCGACTGCCACTGAGAAAGGCTTGAAGAATAAAGCTCATGCAGCTGAAACAGTGGCTAGCTCTGATTTAACAAAAGTACTACTTAAATCCAATGCTATAGCAGGGTGAAAATGATTACATCATCTTCTGAACTACAAACAAAATCCCTTTCTCTCTCTCTCACGAAAGCCCCAAATTCTCAACAAATTAGCATATTTCATCCAACCAATAAGAGATAAGTGTTTTTAATACAAAAAAAAAAGTCAACCTTGAAATATTTCTGTTCAGTTATGCACTCAATACTTGGTGGAGAACCCTTTTGCAGAAATGACTGTTGCACTGCTGAGGTGTTCTGGAGGACCAGGATGCTTCGATAGCAGCCGTAAGCTCCTCCAGAGTGTTGGGTCTTGCGTCTCTCAACTTCCTCTTCACAATATCCCATAGATTCTCTATGGGGTTCAGCTCAGGAGAGTTGAGCACCAGTAATACCATGGTCAGGAAACCATTTACCAGTGGTTTTGGCACTGTGAGGAGGGACGTGCTGAAAAATAAAATCTTCATCTCCATAAAGCTTTTCAGCAGATGGAAGCATGAAGTGATCCAAAATCTCCTGATAGCTAGCTGCATTGACCCCGCCCTTGATAAAACACAGTGGACCAACACCAGCAGCTGACATGGCACCCCAGACCATCACTGACGGTGGGTACCTGACACTGGACTTCAGGCATTTTGGCATTTCCCGCTCCCCAGTCTTCCTCCAGACTCTGGCACCTTGATTTCTGAATGACATGAAAATTTGAGCAACAGTCCAGTGCTGCTTCTCTGTAGCTCAGGTCAGGCTCTTCTGCCGATGTTACTGGTTCAAAAGTGGCTTGACCCGGGGAATGCGGCACCCTTAGCCCATTTCCTGCACACGCCTGTACACGGTGGCTCTGGATGTTTCTACTCCAGACTCCTCCACTGCTTCCGCAGGTCTCCCAATGTCTGGAATCACTCCTTCTCCACAATCTTCCTCAGGGTCCGGTCACCTCTTGTCGTTGTGCAGCGTTTTCTGCCACACCTTTTCCTTCCCACTGACTTTCCACTGAGGTGCCTTGATACAGCACTCTGGGAGCAGCCAGACAGTTCTTTCTGTGTATCACCCTCCTGCTTGAGGAGGTCAGTGATTGGCTTTCTGTACAGCAGTCAGGTCAGCAGTCTTACCCAGGATTGCGGTTTTCAGTAATGATTCAGATGATTTGGTTAATAACTTGTTTAAAGGGATCTTTTCATGATATGCTAATATTTTGTGTTTTCATGAGCTGTATGCTGAAATCATCAATATTAAAACAATAAAAGGCTTGAACTACTTCAGTTGTGTGTAAATTAATCTGAAATATACAACAGTCAAATGTTTATCAGTACATTACAGAAAATAATGAACTTTATCACAATATGCTAATTTTTTGAGAAGATCCTGTACAGTATATTTGAATGTTACAGATCAGCAGGCTTTGCTTATAACATTGTTTACAGAAAGTTGAAAACTTCAGGAAGGTTTTGAGGGAACTTCTTAACTGCTTCCTGTGTGAGGATGATGAAGATCACAGCATAGAACAGAAATAAGCCGGAAACATGGCTGCTGTCCTTTTCGAAGATATTTGGATTCAAACATGCCTGATTTGATTTGCCTGATCTTGGCTATATTGACATCTGTTGAAGAGGTTATGAGGTTTCTTAACCGTTGTGCTGGTGTCTCTTTTATAGGTTTCACCTGTACCTAGATTTTCTTTATTGTACTGGTCCTGGGTCCTGCAGTCTGCCGGTCAAGCCTTCTCTTGTGCAGCTCAGTCTCCCTCATTGTGTCTGTCTTGTTACAGCTACAGTGCTCAGCATAAATGAGTACACCCCGCTACATTTGCCTTTAGTTTCCTTCAGAATCATCATTTTCTCTGAGATATTAAACTACTAAATACTCACACAAATGTGAGCCATTGATGGCAAACAAGATTTGTTCATTTACAAACACACGCATAGTGTTTGGAGAAAAGCCACACGTAAGACTACAACAATCTAATAATTAAGAGGCGTTCAAACACAGGGGAGTCTAATCATTGATTTAAGAGGAATCCAGCTGGCAGGGCTTTACAAACCAGTCAAAGTACTGCAGCAAAAGTGATCCAAACAAGAAAGATGGAAGTGCAACCATCTTACAGAGACGTCCAGACCGTCCATGGAATTCAACATCTCGACAGGAGCATGTTCTGATGAGAAGAGTTGAACCAAATTCCCTGCAAATTCACTAAAGCAGTAGAAACAAAACTGGAGCGAGTGCTTCCCGTGACGCCATGCGCCGCACAGTGCAGAGGTACGGAAGCATGGGTATCATCCACGAAGGAAGCCTTTCCTAAAGCCCAGGCATGAAAAAAGCACGACTAGAATTTGCTCTTGCCCATGCTGAAGAAGATGAAGACTCCTGAACTCTAGACTCTGGAGTGACGATCACTGTTTTTGGCACGAATGGTTTTAAAACTGTACGGCGTCGTAAAGATGAGGGTTTCAGAGAGAAATGCCTGGTGCCTACAGTGAAACATGGTGGTGGCAGTGTCCTGATGTGGGGCTGAAGGTTTTGGGGAGCTGCATTTCATTTATGAACTCAATAATGTTCTGCTCGAAACTGAGGGAGAAGATGCTGCCATCACTCAAGGGAACTTTTAAAAACGACAATGATCCCAAACACTGGTCTAACGCTACTGTTGTATTTCTGAAGAAGAACAAGGTGAACGTCTCCTGATCTGAACCTGATCGATGCTGCAAACTTGTTCATTTCATGCCAAGACGACTTGGTGCTGTGCTTAAAATTCATGGAGCTCTTATGTTACAAACCCCTGTGTGTTGTAATAATTTATTATTTATTTTTATAATGTACTTATGTGTTTTATGGGCGTGCGTGAGATTGGTGATGTCATGTGTTTCCCGAGCAGGTGAACGGGGCGGACTATTTAAGACCCGCGTCAGCTCCGCTCCCCTCAGTTCGATGCGTCTCTCAGTCTCTCTCATCAGTTCAGTCCGTGATCTTCTTGAACTTCATTTGAGTTTGTGGCTCGAGACCGTCGCGATCTCTTCGTGAGAGTACAGCGTCTCACCCGAAGCTCCCGCTGCTAGAAAACACTCACTCATCTGTTCTACCTTTCCTGCACACTCTCAGGTTTGGGTTAAGCACTCTTAGTTTAGCTTAGTTATCTTAGTTTTTCAGTTTTTTTATTAGCTTTGTTATTGTTTCACACTTCGATTACCACAGCACTCGTATGTTTCGTTTACAGCTCACCTTTATAATTATATCCACGTCCCTTTCCTTACGTTCACTGGTTGGTTTAGGCTACTTAGGAACAATCCAGGGACTGGTTGCGTTGGTGTGCGGTGGTTCAACCTGTATGCTAATTAGTTTGTGCTTTGATTTCTGCAGCACTTGTTTTATTGTTTATTTAGTTTGGTGAATTATATACTTTTGGGACTAGGTCTTTGTATTACGCGTATTTTCGTGTTTCAACGCATTGTTTGATTATTTGTTTATTTATTTGAACTTGCTTTTAATACAAGGAGTATTTCAGTTGTTCTGAATCGTGTTTGGTATGGTTTATAATCAATAATTTATAGTGTTTTGAATCACAGGAGTTTGTGTTGAGTATTTGATCATTTTCTTCTTGTTATTCTTCCTCAAGGTGCGGTCCGAGAGCTCGTCACATCTTGCGAGCTAGAGGTCGTAACATCTTACAAAATACTAGATGTTGTAGTTTTTGTTGTGGCTGAACGCATTTATGCAGAGCACTGTACTAGTTCCCTGATGCTATTGCCTTTGCAGAAAAAGCCCCCCCCCCCCCTTCCATTTAGCTGGGTTAGTCTGCATTTCCAGTAAAAAGATTGAACCACTTGAATGCCTGGACTGATGATTTACTATCTGTCTGGTGCTTTGAAACAATAAACTGCACATCGCTCTACAAAATCCGTGTTTGTGTGTAGCTACATGAGCAAGAATTCAACAAAACGGTTTTTGGCCTGATGGAGTTTCTTCTGGGATTCTCCTCTACACCTCACTGATGTTCTCTCAGAGGCCCGGTGTTCTCAGACGCCACGACGAAGGACTGAGTCTTGCGTTTCAATCGAGCTCGTTTGTTGGCCAGGGAAAGGCTGTGCTTGCCTGAGGCGATGATGTCAGAGATGAACCTTTTACAGTCAACACAGACCTCCATGGTGCTCCAGTCCTCCGTGAGCTCAGTTTCCTCCTGAGACGTCTTTGAGGACTGCAGGTTGTGCTTCGTTAATCTGAAGAGGAAAAGCAGGAGTCGTAAGCATTTCTTTCAGTCACAAGCTCTAGCTGGAGCTATCAAGAGCCGCTACCTGGAGACTGTGCGCTGAAGGCTGGGTCGATGGTGGCTTGTGCTGGGCTTCTCTTCTTTCTGTGTGCTCGAGTCCCGCTTCAGTGTGGACGTGGAGGGACCCAGTGAGTAAATGGGTAGACTTGAGTAGGGTTTCGATGGCAAGTGCATCTAAAGAAAAAGGGATGATGGTTGACCACCATTAGAGTAACTCAGGGATTCAACATTCTCTCGACGCTTACCTTTTTACAGCACTGTGAGCACACGGGCCTGCAAAACAAACAAAAACTTAGTCCACTTTCACAATTTATGCACTGGATTTAGACTGAACTCTAAGAGGAGTCATGAACTGAAGAAATCAAAATGTGCAGATAAGAACCAGTGACAAGCCGAGAGGTTCGTTGGGGAACTGCTGAGTGCTCTAAATTGATCTCAGTTACGTTCTGCTTCCACGGTTCATTCTTGAGATGTTTCAGATACAGACGTACACCTGTCTATTTAGGTCTCAGGGTTGATGATGATCAAATTGACAAAACAAGCATGAACACAAAGGAACTGTCTGTAGTCCTCTGGGACAGGATTGTCTCGAGTGGCAAGGTCGGGGAAGGTTACAGAAAAATTTCCAATGAGCACAGTGGCCTCCATCATCCACCATGTTTGGAACCGCCAGGACTCTTCCTAGAGCTGGCCGGCCATGGTCACTCTGTCAGTGCTCTTCTGTGGAGAGAGGAGAACCTTACAGATGGACAACCATCTGTGCAGTGATCAACCAATCCGGCCTATGGCCAGACAGAAGGCACTCCTTAGTAAAGGGCACATAGCAGGCTTTACGTTTGGAAAAAAACAAGGCACCGCTCCTCACCTGACTAATACCATCACTACAGTAAAGCATGGTGGTGGCAGCATCATGCTGTAGGGATTTTTCAGCAGCATGAACTGGAACACCAGTCAGGATAGAGGGAATGATGAATGCAGCAATCGACGGAGACATCCTGAATGAAAACCTTCTTCAGAGAGGACATCAACATCTCTCAACAGGACAATTACCAAAAGCACACCGCCAAAATATCAATGGAGTGGCTTTACAACAATAACTTATGAGTGGCCCAATTGAACATCTCTGGAAATATCTGAAAATAGCTGTATACCCTCCTGCAAAGAGGAAACTGCTGGGAAAGGAGTTATGTGCAAGAGCTGGGATAGAGTTCTTTCTTTATTCAAAGGGAAAAAACACAAGACAATAGACCCACGCGGGGGAAAAACCTGACTTAAATGAACTATCACTGGCGGAGATGAACTAAACTAAATGCACAAAGCATGACACATACACGAACTGACGAGAAATAATAGCCACAGGTAACGAGACAAAGGTCCCGTAGCGCCGGAATGCATGCAAGGGAATTATATACACACACAAATGAGGGAGTAGACAAGGAACAGCAGGAGAGGGTAATTAATCTGAACAAGGAACTGGACGAACAAGCCGGAAGAAGGAGCACAAAATCACGTGTTACAGAGGACGGAAAAAAGGAAATACAAAAGGTAAGAGGAGAAATAAATACACAGATCGTGACAGAGGAATGTCAAGCTTGTGGCTTCATATTCGAAAAGACTTTGCAGGAACCAAGAATTGAGCAAAGGCTTATCAACACATTTTAAACACATTTGCAAAAGCTATTATTTTTTTCACAAAGCCCTTATTGTGTGTAGAATTTTGAGGAAATAAATGAATTTAATCCATTTTGGCATAAGGCTGTAACAATAAAAAATGTGGACAAAGTGAAGCGCTCTGAAAACTTTCCGGATGCTCTGTATTTGCCAACATCAGCGTTCTTTCCATAAACAGAGCAGTTACATTATAACTAGAACTAGTAATACTCTCTAACACACACTTTACTTACATAAAGTTTTTTTCTTTTATGTTAAAAGTAAAAAGACTTAACTTTTATATAGAGAAAGAACATAACTGCTTCCTCACCTCACTGCGTGCACTTCAAAACAGTACAAATAAAATCATATCCAGCTCATGATATCAAGTGACATGTTGACAAATGGTTAATTCACCTTTTACAGAACTGGCATGTGTAGGCCCACGTGAAGAAGGAAAAGCGTTTTGTTCTGCAGCTGAAGCACATCTGTGTAAAAAAGGAGATTTTAGAAGCTCTGCTCAGCTATGTTTGCAAAAAGTTAGTATTTCATCCATTGCTTAATCGTGATTATTGTCGTACCTTGCCCTTCTTCAGAGCAGTGTAGACATCTTTAAACTGCTGAAACTTCTCCAGTTCAGCTTTGACCAGAACTTGTCGAATGTGCATCACTTCCTCTACTGTCAGAGATAGACACTCCACTGGAAAACAAAACTCCTCCTGTACAAACACGATTAAATAATAGTACAGCCCTTTAAACCACAGCACTGAGTCAAAAAATAAAACAATGATGTGTACAGTATCCAGAATAAATCAGATATTTTTAATGTGCGTGTTAAACTTGTATTATGTATGGTTTCATTCGAGCTAAATCAGGGTGTCGAACTCATTTATCATAATAGAGCCACATTATCATAATGGCTGTCCTCAAAGGGCCAGATGTAAATTATAAATGTGAAACAATGTAATCGAATGTCATATAAAATGAATGTAACTACTCCTTAATGTTAAATAACTTATTATTTATAACTTATTCAAGTGACAATTCAGTTGCATAGAAACAATTGTATGCTTGTTGTTCTAATATAAATCCTTTTGATTTTTGTCAGCTTATGAAAACCCACATAACTCCTTTAATGAAGGATCAAACTGTCCAAGTGAATAAAGAAAAATGGCATTTTTGTCATTTGTTTAGCAAAAAAAAGCCCTCACAGACTGAAGACGATGCATATCGATAATCATCTTTTATCGTCAGGCTCAAGAAACAGATCACAGATAAACTATTAGCTCCGCCCATTTCACATTTATTTTAGCGTGAGAAATCGGAGGTGTGTCATGAGAGATTACTCAAATGTGAGAGTCTTACGTTCAATGTGTGAGAAACAGCAGCTCTGCAGCTTCACTCGTGAGTATGGATGCGGAAACATCGTTGTGGCTAAAGGCGTTGTAGGAAATGTGGGTTTTTTTCGTTTTCGTTTTTTTTAGACACTCAAAACTTTTAAGCTCTCGCGGGCCACATTAGATTCCATGGCGGGTCACGTTTGGCCCGCGGGCCTTGAGTTTGACACATGTGATCTGAAAACTCTGCTGGATGATCGATTATTCTCTGTTTTTGTTTTGAGCCTGCACAGATCCTGCCGACAACGCCAATAATGTGATTGTTTTCAATTGTTTTATTTTAATTCCACTAGATTACATTTATTGAAATATGTATAAAATCTTCATAAACTTGAGGCATCCTCGAGTTTAAATGTTCAAATACTATTCCTGTTTTTATTATGACACATCTTTTCTGCCGGTATCAGAATCATTCACCGGATAACTAGGTTACAGCCTTTTCCTCATTGTGAGAGATCCACACTGCTGTTCACTTTATGCATCGAAAACAAATCTTTGGAAATCTCTTTGGCATGAAAAATCTTTAGCAAGAACTGACGCACTCTGGTTGGGGTTTCCTTCTCAATGGAGTGACGCCGGTGAGACGGCTGTCGTCGCTCTGGTTGTGGAGTAGAGAAGATGGGTAAGAACATCGGCGGAGCTGAGACAAGGACAACAACATCACATCAGTTTATTCAGAGAAAGCCAAACAAGGCAACTTTATACAAGACAAGAAATATGTTTCAAATAGTCAAAACTATTAAAGTGATTTCATAAAACATTGCAGAAACTTGGAAATTTTGTTGTTTTACTCAAATGTTTAAAAGGATAAAAGTGCCTGTGGATATTTTGGTCCTGACTAATAAAAATGTTATTAAAGTTGCTGAAATAGAAATAAGTAAAGGTGTGCTTTTATGCAAAAATGTAAAATAACAACAACAACAAAAAAAAAAACAGAATAAAATAATAAGAAGATTTTTTCCCAGGGGACTTTTGCAAATGTTCAACAATTTTCATGGAGTACTTGGTTTGCTCACTGGAGTAGACCACTAAACCCTTTCCACATAAAAACACATAACTGTGTGCCTGGCCGAATGTTGGCAGAAAACACAGTCACAGAAAACCACAAACAGTCTGTAAGAGTATGATATGATGAGCTCACTTTTCTTTCCCAGAACTGACTCTGGTGAGGTGTCGTCCACCATGGAAGTGGAGAGGCTAGAACAGCTCGCTGACCTTTGACCTACTGTTTCCTCCTGAGCCAAAAACAATACAAGTTATAATACATCAACGTGATTAATGCCATCTAAAAAAAAAAAAACAAAAAAAAAATGAGTTTTTGCCAAATCTGAAGTGCATTACGTTTGAAATGTCCATGAATCAATTTTCCAAAAAACACAATAAATGCCGTGTGATGCACGCATGGTTTATCCAAGCCATAAATGCCACTAAACCAAGCACAGCACAAAGAAGATGAGGTGCTGAGGAGGTGGAAAAATGCTGGGTGTCATCTGCAACAAAAGTTTTGATTCGTTTTATAATCATTCCACAAAGACGGAACAGAATCAGGCCATTTTCCAGCTGATCTCAGTCCAGCGGAGACGTTCAAAAGTCACCGGGAGGCGAAAGAAGAGACTGCAGGACGCGGCTCACTTTACAGAGCAGTAGATAACGTTGCGCTTCGCAACAGTGATTTTAACCGACATATTCTGGAATCTTTAAAAAAATATTTGATTGCTTTTTGTGAAAAAAGGACCAATGAGTTGTTGCATTTTGGGAAAAAATGACTATTTAAAATGAGTCTTTAAATATTAAAACCTAGATTTGACATTTTTGTGTTTGTATGACTGAGGTGCTTTATGAAGATAGTCCAGAATGCAGCAGCACGGTTTTCATGCACACGGTTGTCACATAACACCCATGTTACCACATTTACACTGGCTCCCTGTTGAGTTTCGAATACAATATAAAGCCATTTTATTTGTTTTTAACGCAGGCACGGCTCCCTCGTATACCAGGGACCTAATTAATGTTTACACACCAACACAGTCTCTGCAGTCAGCAAGCCAACTGCTGACTGAAAGTGTTAAGGGGGACGTGCGTTTGGCTTGTTTGCGCCCCAGCTCTGGAACTCTCTGCCTCCTCCTCTAAGGTCTGAAACTGAACTGGTTGCTTTCAAAGCAGGTTTAAAGACTCACCTTTCAAAGAAGAGTGTTTTTGCTTAGCGGATGACTGCATTTATGTTTATTTGCTTGGTTTGAGTCTGACTGTGTGTATCTGCTGTATTTTGTTATCTGCAAATTATTTCACTTTGTGCAGCGCCCTGGGCAAACTTTGAGTTGTGGTTTGGCGCTATTTACAAATCAATTTGGATTGATTCATTAATGAAAGTGTGGAACAGAAATATTAGAAAACTAAACTTTTTTCATTTTAATTTAAATTTTAAAAACTCTTTATTAAGTGTAGGTTATTGAGTTGCTAATAAATGTTCTATGTCGTATCCTCAAAACAAAACACCAACACTATATGACGGACACATCACTGTAGACACCGAAAACACAGTTGATATATAATAATTCATAAAATACTGACCTCTGAATCTGAGCTGTCCAGTTCTGCTAGCGTCGGGGCCTGAAGCCGTTTCCTCTGAAAGCCAGAGCTGTTTGGTTGAAAAGACGAGGCGCTGGACAACGATAGTGTGCTGCAGGCTTTCATCGCCCCGTTAGATGAAGATACATCTGCAGAAAATAAAGCAAGTGTTACATAAAATGAAAAATACAAGCATTTAAAAAAATACTATTCTTTTTACGTTTAATAAAACACACACATGTTGTAACCTGCAACTGCCTTAAGTGCCACTATTTCTGGTTAAAAAGCTTGTTTTTTCATTTCAACAACCGGGTGAAATGCTTGAAAGGCCAAAAAATACTTATATTGCACCAGTTACATTTCACCAGTTTGCTGTGATGCCTTAATATGCAAGCGAGCATGTAAGTGCAAGAAGACAGACCTGGGGCATGGCGGGGAGGCTGAGGCTTCTTTCTGCTAATCAAGGAAGGTAATGATAGGCCACAACTGGGACAATTCATTCAGTCATCTTCTTACCCTCTTGTTTTCTTTGAGTCACTCCCTGAGTCACAGGGGTCTGCTGGTGCAGATCTCCAGTGCACTTCACGGGAGGCAGGTTACACCCTGGACTGGTCGCCAGTACATCAGAGAGCAACATTCACCCCCATGGGGATTTTAGATTGTTCAATTATCCTGACGCATGCTTTTGGGATTGTGGGGGAAACCAGAGTATGCACAAGGAGAAAATGCTAACTCCTCCTAAGAAGGTCTCCGGCGAGCTTCAAACTGGCAACCTTCTATCTGGAAGACCACTGTGCCACTGCACCACCCCTAGCTGGGATTAGTAGATTATAACTTAGTGGCTATCTCCAGAAATGAGTTTGGCCAAACCTTACATAGAACTTGAGAAGCTGGTGTTCACAACCATGCGATCCCTTT
Source organism: Danionella cerebrum (assembly GCA_007224835.1). Classification (NCBI taxonomy): domain Eukaryota; kingdom Metazoa; phylum Chordata; class Actinopteri; order Cypriniformes; family Danionidae; genus Danionella; species Danionella cerebrum. The sequence goes on from SRMA01026034.1 coordinate 155,734, forward strand.
CCTGTCCTGGTTATCCTTCACCAGCCATGTGCTCTTGAAATGTGTGTGCATCTGGCAGTAACCCATTACTTAGTCATTAGTTACTGTAATGAGATTACTTTTCTTGAAACGCAGTAATTAAACGTGTTATAATTTTCTAAATGGTAATTAGAATATAGTTACTGTCCAAGTAACTATACGTTACCGAGTTACTGAGAGAAAGTGCAAATTTATAACCCAATGTTATAAAACAGCTTCGTCTGTGTCAGTCTGGAGTAGGTGCTTGGCTGACAGTCCCACACAGGGGAGTCAATGAACTGCTCCTTGTGTAAATATCCAATCATCGAGCGCTAAAGTTATAGAGGAGGGCGGGACAACTCGGGTTATGCTCTATTCTACTGTCCGAGATCAGCGCTTCCTTTAAACCTGTTGTTTCGGGACATTTCACTTTCGGATAACTACAAAGATGGGAGAAGAACAGTAAACAAATGTCATCAGATGTAAAATCCTAACGCTGCAACTCTGATTCCAGCGAGGCACACACACAGCGAGCGAGAAAGAGAGAGAGTTGCAGTACTTGCGAATACACTTTCATTATATTATTTATTTTTATTATATTACTTTTCATTAATTATTTAAAGCATAAAATTCTGAAGACTTGTATTCATTATATCCTATACACCTATTTTTTATCTCTTAAATACAAATTTGCTAAGCTATCACAACCGAACCGACAGCAAGCAGATGAACTGTGTCATCGGAAAATAAAAGCTCCGAGTGCCTCGTTCACATGATGAAGATCTTTTTATGATATTTCCAGAATCAAAAAGAATACATCAGAGGTAAATTATTATTACTGATCCTTTTCTCTTGAAGCGTTGGGTAATCAAAAATAAAGTAATCAAAAGAGTTACTTGATTACTTTTAAAAGGAGTAATCAGTAATTAGAAATTGAATTACATTTATGAAGTAACTTGCCCAACACTGGCATCTGGTGACCCTTGGTGAGTTGACGCTTCACGTTGTTTCATGACGCTACATTACCTTTTTTTTAAATCCACCAGCCTTTCTCAGTTAACTCCTTGATTTCCCTTTAACTCCTTTGTTTTGTGTAGTTTTTCCTATCTTGGGTGCTTTGTTTCCATCGTGTTGTGCATTTTATTTATTAATCTGTGATATTCTCTGCAATAAATCAACAGTAATAAACCAGCAAAGACTAATACTATTGAGCTCAGGATTTGGATCTGAGCAAATGAAGAAAAGGTGAACACATTCAGGCAGATGAGGCTCAGCAACATAAAACTAGAGACCACACGAGAAACAAGAAGCTGATAAACACAAAACAAATCGACAACAGAACCCTCACAGTTGTAATTCTTACTATACGACATGCAATATTATATGAGGAATTAGTGAGAATACACACGGTTAAATCAGCTCATCCTCATTGTTTCTACCAAAGCAAGGAGATTCTTTCTTTTGCTTGACACAAAGGAAAGAAACTGAAGCCAAAAGAAAAACTCTTTGGAGATTTTGGAAGCTTTGAGGATGAGGAAATCATTTCTATCTAGCTATGGAACACATGAAACATGACAAGATGAAATCACAGTAATGAATCACAGCATGGCTTTACCTGCAGAGTCAAAGCTCTGAGACATGCTCAAAGGTCGAACAGCTGCAAGAAAACAGCAAGGGTTTAGATTTACAGCAGGTGAAACACTGGAAAAACGATCACTGATGGTCTATTAGGCAAACAACGAAAAGTAGAATTCATAGCATTACATCTGACAAAACAAATAATAGCATTCCATTAATGTTTAACATCCTCAATCGCCAACAACCAAGCCATTGATTGGCCGCTTCTCAGAGCAGTGAACACAACCTAAAGCTTTCATTTAATGTCAAGCATTGATGAAGAACATTCCTCCTAAACAGGAATTTATCTAGTATTAAATCCCTTTGTATTGAATGAAAATGAAGTAAATAAGTGAGAAACATATACTTCTCCAGAAAATAAACATTCGCAGCGAGTTTTATTCACTGCAGGCTCAACAGCATATCAATAAATATTGGGGAATATTGCTCTCGGTTGATGATGTTTCTACTGTGAATCAAATTCTCATGAACAGATGCACTGCACACGAAGAAACACCACAACGGTTACACATTGTCTTCTGCTGGAAGAAGAATCTACCTTTTGGGAAGAGCCACACACAGACATTTATTTCTGTTTGGGAGATCATCAGCTGATGAATATTCAAAGCTTCGAGAGCATCAACCATCGCATCAAAAATAACACAACCAAAAATGTGCTTTATTAGTAACCCTGCATGATGATCAAAACCTAAAAATGCTGGATTAATGAGTGGATTTATTTAATCTGAGTAACTTCACCGGATTTTTACTAGGATGTTAAATCTTTGGCAACCCCAGGCTTCCTCACGTTCCACATTAAAACTGAGCAGATACAAAAGTTCTAAACAGTATAAAGATTTGAGATTGAGAGCAGCTGTTTTTCAGTTCCAGAGAGATGTGACTGGAGCTGTGTTTCTCTATTGATGCTCGTTCTGATCAAGCTCTCCCTTACTAAGCTCTATGAAGCCGTGTTTTTGCGTGTTTTCTACACTGGTGCTGTTAACAATCGCACAATTGGACAGATAATAGTAAGTGACTGAACTGCAGTTCCTCTCCCGGCCACTAGAGACTGACTCCAGAATTAGCAGGCTCCCATTCACTCCCATGTTAAAATCGCCAACTTTGGGGCTGGAAAACTCATATTTTTACCCCTGGCTCCAATAGTTTTGTTGATTTAGATCTCTAGATTTAATGTTAATTCAAGGGTGGGGTTTCTGGACAGGCAGATGATTTGAGTTTTTTCAGCCTGTCTCGTCACATATCATCGTCTGTTGTCATTCTTTCCAGATAAATTCATCGGATGAACTTGGAAACTCCTTGTTTTTTTTTTTTTTTTAGATATTTCTGTCGGTTGTTTTGTGTGTGTGTGTGTGTGTGTGCGTGTGTGTGTGTGTGTGCGTGTGTGTGTGCGCGTGTGTGTGGATTTAGGCCGTCGTGTGTGTGGTTTCTACGCGCACACCCTGCCTCTGTGGATCTTTCGCCCTTTTTCAATTACCAGGAAGTGATTATCATCCAATGGGTGACGATACTGACACTTCGTCCATGTTGTACACAGTCAATGGATTTAACACATGGTGCTGTACCCAAACGAGATTTTATTTTGGTCGCTGCTTGTGTTTCAGCATCCAACCCTGTTTCTCAACTTTCCTCAGTATCACACACTTTCTATTTGGAAGTGATGGACATGAACATTAGTGGGTCTAATTAAAGCATGGAAGTGTGTGCAGTGACCTTCTAGCATGATCCATGAGACACACTGATGTCCAGCGACAGCTCCTTTATAACCGGCCTGTCATTCACATATATCTAACAGCATTTAGAAAAACATTAGCCATCTCTATTATCCAGGGCTGTCCAACCCCTCTGGTAAGCATGTGAGTGCTGTTTAGCTCAGAATGAATGAATCTGAGGATAAATTTATGATCTAAAACAGGAAGGAAGGTCTCACCAAATCTACTTCGTCGGATCTGATCGGGGGAGACGGGTCGGAGTTTCCTCTCTGCTTTGATTTCCTCCAAGATTCGCTCGTGTAAGCTGGGAGGACGCTCCGCTTGAGGCTTGAGTTTACGTGCAGCCACCTGAACATAAGCAAACGCAGGCTAATAACTCTACTTCTTAGGCTTCCGCTAAAAAAAGCAAGTATTTAATACTTGAAATAAGTGGAGTAAGAAATGAAATCTTTATTTAATAACCTAAATACTGCGAATGCAAACGTCATGTTTTCCGTCAGCGATGAGGGACATTTCCTCTACTTATAGAGGAAACCGAGATGAGAGCTGAAGGGATTCTGCAGCGGTTCTTTGTGAAATTAACCTGGAAAACTCACCGGATTGAGAGGGGGTCTGGACCTGATGAACTCCAAGATGACTTCATGAGCACTTTTCTTTAATCTGGGGGGAATATCGCCATTCACCTAGACACACAACGACGAGATCATGCTTGTTTTTACGCTCTGATGAAACTGAACTAAACAAAATAAACACTTTTCACGCTTCTGTTGCCAATAAAAACAGCTCTATAAAACATACTAATTTCACAATCCTCAAGTTGTAAACCACCAGGATAACTAAACTTTAATTTCCAAGTGTGCACCAAGTAATAAGAATTGTCAAACTCAAGGCCCGTGTAATCTAATGTGAGCTTAAAAGTTTTAAGTGTCTTAAAAAAAAAAAAAAAAAAACTACATTTCCTTTGGCTACGGTAGCTGCAACGATGTTTCCGCATCCATACTCACGAGTGAAACTGCAGAGCTGCAAACTCTCACACATTGAACGTAAGACTCTGGCATTTGAGTGATCTCTCACGTCACACCTCCGATTTCTCATGCTAAAATAAATTTCAAGATGTGAAATGGGCGGAGCTAATAGTTTATCTGTGATCTGTTTCTGGAGCCTGATGATAAAATATGATTATCGAAATGCTATGTCTTCAATCTCTGAGATTTTTTTTTTCGCTAAACAAATGACAAAAATGCTATTTTTCTTTATTCACTTGGACAGTTTGATCCTTTATTAATGGAGTTATGTGGGTTTTCATGAGCTGACAAAAATCAAAAGGATTTATATTAGAACAACAAGCATACAATTGTTTCTATGCAACTGAATTGTCACTTGAAATAAGTTATAAATAACGACTTATTTAACATTAAGGAGTAGTTACATTCAATTAATTATTATGATTATTATTTAACATCTGGGGGGGGGGGCCCAGATTCTTTTAAAGGTTTAAAGGGGGGCGCGACCAAAAAAAGTTTGAGAACCACTGGATTACATTAACAATGTGTAGATTTAAGGATTGAAGAAACGTTACTTGATTTTTCTCTGGTTTTCCTTTTTTTAATCTACTTAAAAAAGTTGTTTCTGAGAGCCGTTGCACGGATTAGGTGATTTACAAGTAAAACAAAATGTTCGAGATAAGAACGCCACCCTGGAACGGATTACTTTCGTATCTCGGGGTACCACTCTATAATGTATTTTTCTCCTTGTTCACAGATGCTCTGTCAGTTGCTCATACATGTAACACAGCCTCTGGAAACAACTGATCCTGTTTGAAGAAATGACTTCATAACTCATCTGTTCTGACATTTAGCTGGATGCCATCAACTTGTTTTAGCTTTTGAGGCAACAACATTGATGTAGAAAGGCTCAGGACACTTCTGGAGCGGAAGCAGCCAACTGAGTTTTGAAGGGGTGGTGTTAGATTTTGTTGTATTTGGCGCAGCAGTCTTTGGGTGGCTCGCCAATGTATTAGATTACTCTAATACATAAAATAAGTAAGCTTGACCAGAGATCTTTTGAGGAGAAGATTTATTGAAGGTTTCAGTGTAGCAGATCATCATACAGTGAAGGTTTTGGTCTTTCCTGGTCAACCTTCGAATCTTAACCTAACCGTGCCTTGGAGATTGAGTGTCTTTTAAATGCAGAAGGGTTGTTAAAGGAACCCCCACAATTATAATATCAAAGAAGGTGACTGATCTCCTAGAGCCTATCAACACAAGACTGATGAATGTGTGGGGGTCTGTAGCATTCTATTGATGCTATCAGAGACACTCAATGTAAATACATGATACAGTTAAATAAGCAAAATCCTTCAGTGGGTAACAAAGCAACGTATCTTTCCTGATATTTTAGGGATACTACAGATGTAGTAGAAGCATTATTATGTGTCTTGCTCTGCTCTCACCATGACTTTGCGTAGCTTGTAGCGTTTGGCTCGAATGTCATCCATCAGCATCTCATATGGAGTCAGCTGGAACTCGATGGGCAGTGGATTGTACTGCCGCTCTTGCACTTTCTTGAGCTTGACACCGTTCCTCAGGTCCCGCATCACCTGAACCCACAGCCAAGCCTGAACATACCAGACAAACAGCAAAGTCCAACACCCAGATGGACCCTCAAAGGCAGACTTTGGCGGAAGTAGCTTTTGCATCGGGACACAGCAAATAAATGACAAACCTCTTACCCAATCAGCATTCTGCAGTTCATTTAGATCTCGGCCAGGTTCATCAATGGTGTCTCCTTCCATTTTAAGCAAATTCTGTCAAATCAGAGCCAAGACAACGTTTACATGAGACAAGCAGACCCACACTGTTTAAAATATAAGGTTATTGCAGTAGAATATTCACATTATATACAGATTCTACACAAGCAATATTGATGTTAATAAAGGTTTGTTTGATTTAATCTTGACGTAGTGACACTGTGACAGAAGAGATTAAGTAGCAAGTTGTGCTCAAAGTGTTCAGGGCTTTAAACACTAAAAGCAGTATTTTATAACCAATGCAATACTTTATAGGAGGATAGGATCTGTGTGATATGATCATACTTTCTTGTTCTTGTTCTGCATTCCAAACTATCTGCAGTTCAAAGTCATCACATGACATTTACATACTCCTAGATTTGACACATTTCCTTACTACCAAAGGACTCCCCCTCATTTCAGCTATTCAATCCACGTTCTTCTATCCCTGTCAGGTCCCCAGTAGGCAGCTGGCCTCTTGTTGCTCTTTGGGGAGTTTATGGGACCACATTATTGCCAGATGAAATTTCTACTGTTTAAAAGCACAGACCAGAGACACATCGACACATCTGTTCACCGGGGTTCACGGGTCGAGGTCACTGCTGGTTGCGGATTGTGTAAGTGAACTTGTGAACTGTAGTTTTTTTTAAGGAGGAAACTGAACAATAAACATTACAATAATCCATTATAGAGCTCATCAATGCATGGGCTAAATTTTCTGTGTCTGCTCAGGATAACATGTTCCTCACCTTTGAGAAGAATGCAGCGAAGTAACATATAAGTTGGAGTCTTATTAATAAGATTAAATCCGGTCAGACAGGTACACGTTACGATCTCAGAGCTGGACAGTGCATATCTGTGCAGTTCTCTAATCACTTTAGCAGAATTTTGTGGTCAATTGTGTCAAAAGCAACACTAAGATCAAGCAAAACCAACAGAGACATATTCTCTTGGTGTGACCCGAGGGAGTGTTACTGATTTTGCTGTAACTGCATTGTAACTCTTCATAACAAACACTTTGTTTAAGGAAAGAGTTTAGCTGAGCTGTTATTGCTCTCTCTAGTATCTTAGCCATAAATAGGTGATTAAAAATAGGTTTGTAATGAAATAATTAATTTGGATTCAGGAATGATTTGTTAATGATTTTGTGAAGATGTATCTTTGTTGAACCGGTTGAAGTAAAGTGTTATTATTGAATCTAGGGTGTGATATAAGTGGAAAGTGGCTATACTAACGTTTTGTTAAAAGTTACATCTAAAGGATCATATGAATCATGCATAAAGGATGTGAAAATCTACGAGAATGAGTACAGTGGTATCCCGAGATAGGAATGCTTGAAGTTATGAAATGTTCGAGATAGGAAACGTCTCGTGGGAAATTTTTTTGCTTCGAGATACAAGCAAAAATTTGAGATATGAACAATAACAAACATTTCTGCTCTATTTTCCACTTGTTTGTCTCACTTTGCGCAGTGCTTCCGCATCCTTGCGCTCCTTTCTCCCTTTGAAGAAAGTGTGCTTTAAGGGGCTGATATGCCTTAAAACACTTTAAATCAGTTTTAAATCAAGTGAAACATTATTTATAGATTACCAATAATGTACTATAACAAATGTTAGAGTCAAGGTGTCGTAAAAGAAATAACGTTTATAACGTGGAAAGTGCTGTTCTGTAGCGAAACTTAGAGAAACCCTGTGACACGTTCTCAGAAATACCTCTCCATCTGTCTGCGCTTGTGCTAGATGTGTAGATTTAAGGATTGAAGAAACGTTACATGATTTTTCTCTGGTTTTCCATTTTTTATCTACTTATACTGTTGTTTCTGAGAGCTGTTGCATGGATTAGGTGTTTACATGTAAAACTTGCTTCGAGATACGAATTATTCAACATACGAATGCCAACCTGGAACAGATTAATTTCATATCTCGGGGTACCACTGTACTCACTTTTGAGGAAAAAAACTTGAAAACAGTAACCAATAAAATTGACTTCCCATTGTCATGTACAGCAAATGGTCTTTAGACAAAACTACCTGGAAGTGTCCGGATCAGATTCTGGGTCGGACATATAAGGGACTACATCACATATAGCCATTTTTAAAATACAAGGGGCATGGCGGAAGCATAGTGGTGGGCAGATCAGGGGTTATTGTCTTGTTTGGGGAAAGCTGATAATATGAGGTGATTTAAGATGTTGTGTATGATAAAATTGTGTTTATAAAGGTGCTAGATGGGTTTTAAAGGCGTATTATGGCACTTTTAAAATACCTTAGTTTTGTTTAAATTTAGGCTGTTATGGTAGAATTTGGCACTAGAAGTTGCAATTGTATCACTTTGTTTGAACAGGCTGGTGGCCGAACAACCCCTTTGTTGTGAGGGGTGGTTCCTTTGGAAAGAAGGGCTACACAGCCCGTTGTCTTGCCCTACTCCTTTGTGCTACGCCTTCATCTCACGTGAATGGGTAGGGCCAAGGAATAAAAATGATTTTGAAATGCCTTTGATTCACCTTTTTTTTGGACTGTGGGGAAACCAGAGCACCCAAAGGGGACCCTAGCAACCACCAGGTTGACATGGAACCAAACTCAAGAAGGCCTCAAACTGGCTACGCTCTGACTGACAGACCACATCGGGAGCTGGTTTGACATCAAGAGGAGATGTTAATCTAAAGAGTGTCTTTAAACTGTATCAAATATTTTAAATTTGTCTGTGATATTTGAAAGTAAAACAGAGAAGACACAGAAAGTCATAATGTTTGGCCTCAATTATCAAATTTACATATTAAAATGACTACACAAGACACCTGGCAGCTATGTTGTTTTGACTAAGCAAACTTTTAACGAAGGAGCGCTGAAGGGTGAATGCTCTTTATACTGTAAAACTGCATTCAAAGTTATATGATAATAAGTTCACCTTAGAAAGCGAAAAGGCTGATAATTTACTGTCCCTGACAGTTGGGCTTGTTTTCAAGGCCGAGAGTAAGAATTAGGTCTCTCGCTCCTGGTCTATGAAAGCACCCAGGAACCCTGGATCTTATCAGAGAAACCTAAAACACAATGCTTAAAGTATCAGATAAGTACAAAGTTTAGAGATGTCGGATCAAATAGCCGGCAAATGATCAACCGAAATGCCCAGCTGTAGAACACATGACCTCAGATGAAGTACAGCAAAAACAAACAGACTGTGCTCAAAACACTCCCATGCTTTAATCCTCGCTACTAGTGACAAATATTTGATTTTCTCTTCTATTCCCAATGTATGGCATAAATCTATGAGCCTCTATTGACTCTGTAGCTGACACATGTTATGATAAAAGACTTATGAACATAGTTCTAGTAATATCACCCCTCGGTTTCTGCCGGGAGATTTCCTCCCTTTTGTGGCATTACCATGTAGTCAAAAACCAAACTCAACCCAAACACCAAACACGCAGGATTAGACTAACACTGCACCTCATCACAGCTGCTTTAAAGAAGGGCACTTTAACACAAGATATACAACGTGGACAAAACTGTTGGTACCCCTCAGCTAAAGAAGGACAAGCCCACAATTCTTACTAAAATCACTCGAAACTTACAAAAGTATTAATAAATAATATGTATTTATTTAAAATATATATATATATATATATATATATATAT